>JAAOAI010000366.1:0-34847 GCA_013758895.1 Fusarium bulbicola
GAATCTTTCCTTCTTGTGTCTGGGGGGTATCTCATATGTTTGTAAAGAATTGGAAGCTCGACCTGCTCATGCAAGATATCGCTTCGAGATGACGGATCGCTTGGACCCGACTCGCCAACCGTTTCCGTTCCAGCTTGCGGTGCCGCTTGGTTGGGACTTGCTGGTCTTGTAGGCTCCGGGGCCATGGTATTGACCATTGTCGTAACTTTGGCCAGTGCTGTAGCCACTACCGCCTTGGCCTTGTCGACTGTCAGAAGAGTATCCATCACCGTTCTGACCTTGCTGACCGTTCTGGGTGTCTTGTCCTGGCTGAGTACTGCTGGGTGGGTTGGTCTGGCCATCACCGTTTCCGCTCTGGCCGTTACCACTGTTGCCATTGCCACTGTTTCCATTGCCCGAGTTTCCGTTACCGGAGTTGCCATTACCAGAGTTGCCGTTACCGGAGTTACCGTTGCCAGAATTTCCGTTTCCTGAGTTGCCATTGCCAGAGTTGCCGTTACCACTGTTACCACTACCGCTGTTACCGCTGCCAGAGTTGCCGCCACCGGTAGTTCCGTTACCACCACCACCACCGCCGCCGTACGAGCCTCCCTGGATGTAAACCTTGATACTGTTTACAAGCCAGTAGGCATTCTTGAAGTCGGCAGGGTTGTTGGCAACATAGTCCTTGCAGTCTCCCAAAGACGAGGTCTCTGGGTTCTTGCCCCAGACATCAGGGGAGCCAGCCCAATCACCACAGAAAGTGGTATCAAAGACGATGTTGTTCTCCTTGAAGTGATCGTCGATGTTGCAGCCTTGACCGCCGTTGAATTTGGCAGCAGGAGGACCCCAGGATGAAGGGGTGGGGTTACCGGACTGGATATCTTGCGGGATGCGACCACGGTGGAAGAACCATACAGCAATGTGGTCGGATGTCCACTCAGTGGCGTAGACCCCGCCGCCGATGTCATTGAAGCCATCGCCGTAGTTCTGGTTGTCTGAGGTGTCCTGGCCACAGCCGGCGGAGGCACCAGCAGAATCGCAGTTCTCGGACTCGAGGGTCGTGCCCTGGGTGGTGCCATCATTGGTGATGCTGCAGCCAGGTCCAGTGTGGAGACTGATCTTGTTCTCAGTCTGAGTGTTGACACCCTCGAGGATATCAATCTCGCCAGAGGTTGGCCAGTTGGGGCCGAACATCCAGTATGCGGGCCAGACGCCGGGGATGCTGCCAGGCATATGGGCGATATCGGCGACGAAGAGACCATGAGTGAAAGCGTCGCGAGAGGTGACTCGGACAGACCTCCGGCCGTTGGAGGGATTCTTTGTCTGGTAGTCTACACCCATGTAGACAGCACCATCGACATAGCCAGCCAAACCCTCAGAGTTGGCGGCGTCGGCATCGACGTAGTCAACAAAGCCGTGTGTAGGATCCTCCTCGTTGAAGAACTCAAAGGCCTCGAAAAAATTGGAAGAGTCGTATGTAGTCTTGAGGGAGTACTGAGAGTAGGAGTTGTTCTGTGCAAACGCACTATTGAACAAGGCCGTAAGGCCCAGCGCGAGGATGGAGGAATGCATTGTGGAGTCTTTGGAGAAAGAGAGAGAGAAAAAGAAAAAGAAAAAGAAAAAGCCGACAAGAGGAGTGTTGTGTTGTCCCTAGTTGACTATTCGCAAGATCGATTCTGATTTGAAGCTGAAGTTTTGAGTGTGAAGGAGAGAATGCGATGAAGTCGTTCACAGAGACAGATGATTTGTGCCAGGTGGGTAGGTTGTATCAGAGCGAGGCTGATGCCTTTAGAAGGTCGAGTGCAATGAACAAACGGTTTATAACAATAGATCCGTGAACTACCATTCATCACCTATTGTCTGAACGAGGGAATCCCCAGCCAAAAGGGGAGGGAGGGCTGGAGCTGGAGCTGGAGCTGGAGGGGGAGGCTATTGAAGTGAGTGACAATAGCTCTGACACTGACGCTGCCAAGGAGGGAGGTAGGTAGGTAGGTAGTCCAGCGATATAATTACTGCTCCTAGTCAATAGGAAAACAGCAACAAAACCAAGTAAAAAGAGAGTGGATGGAAGAGAATGATAAAATAAGGACGGTCAGCCAGCTACCAAAAGGATTGAACGGTGATGGCGACGAATGCAGCCAAGAAAGAAGTCAAGGAGTGGATGTGTCTTGTCTAAGTTTCCAAGAACAGCTCAGCCTCAGAGTAACCAGACACTGAAGACGGAAGAAGCCAAGGCAAGGCAAAGTACAAAGACAGAGAGAGAGAGAGAACAAGAAAGAAAGAAAGAAAGAAAGAAAGAAAAAAGAGTGAGGTTGGTTATGGTCTAGTAAAAGGAAGGGCTTCCAAGGAGAGGAGGGAATGCGGGAGCTATGTATAAGTTTATGTCTCTGATATGGACCGGAATGTCTTACAGCCTCTCCTTTTGAACGCCAAGCTATTTTGAGAAACGAGACTAGCCATGTTTCTTTGTTACTCTCCCACCCCTTGTCTCGTTTGGGCTTCTATCAGTTCATGCTCTACGGGATAGGATAGAGATCAGATGGATACGAGTGCTCGTGCTGTGCATGCTAAAAGATTCCGAAACAATAGCCAAGGGGGTGGGGGAGGAGCCCTTGAACAAGTCAGGACTCTTCATATAATAGAGTGCCACCAATAGAACCTCCCACAACCACTTTTGTCCAGAGGCTCTGATGCGTAGCTTGACAGTTCCGATTCAGAGAGGGCCAAGGCCAATCACTCCAACGGAGAAAAAGCTTAGCGGAACCATATACGGCTTGGCGTGCCTGGAGATGGCCGGTTCAGGCAGGGAGATGGATCACTCGAGGCCTGTGATAGGCCCACATCAAGTAGACGAGCGGGTTCAGGGGTTTGCATCCACTAGAGAGCACGCTATTTGACAGTGGAGTGAGTGTGTGGTAGGGGGGGTTTAGTGAGTACAGTGCCTTACTAGCTCACCTAGCTGGAGGGCTTTCAGATGGGACGAGAAACAGCTGACGACGAAACAGAAACATTCCCGCTCAGCTGAGTAAGGTGTAGGTTGTGTTTTCTGCTGGAATTCTCTATTGTAATATATTGATTATCCATGTGAATGCTATTGTTCTTGAATTCGTGAATCATACAACTAACTACTACCTAAATATTTAGGTACACCCAGTCTATCAGGGACCCAGACTTTGGTATCCATAACAGCGCTTCTACATTAGTAACTCGACTGGATGTACTCCGTATAGCCGCGCGCTCAACTCGTTTCTATCCCTGTCTCTCCACCTGATGCCGTCCATCTATAACTAGGTACCTAGGTATCTTTGGGAGTTTAAAGCCCAGTCCAACAAGCAAGCAAGCAAGCAAGCAAGCAAGCAAGAACAAAGAATGTCCAGACAAAGCACCCAGCATATAAATCACAAATTAAACAACCTGATCTTGACCCCATCTTGAATCGCTCATATTTAAGCTAGGCTGAATTCATTCCTTACCAAGACATTTCAGTCACTTAGCCTCGACGCGCGTTATCCAGCCGCCGCCACACTCATGCAAACAATGACCTTCCTAGGTATTCTGAAACATAGTCTCAGGAATGGAAGCAAGGCTAGACCTTTCTATCCCTTCTCCCTGCCTGGCCTACCTAGCACCTCTTTTGGACACTCGCACATATGTACGCTACGGTACGGTACTGTACTCACGCTGCTGACCTCACCGCAAAACCTTTCTGCCACCTCCTTTCTCTCTCATCATCTTCGATACTCCAACATTTCCACTTGATGAACCTTGAAATTCGATAAAAATCTGCCACTACTGAATGTATGCAGACATCTATCGTATCTGTCCTCTCCTGGCAAGGCTAGTCTACTCTTAGTACCTACAGTAACTACTTCAACGGGCGGAGAATCAACTCCTGGGTCTATTCTTCCGTGCCGTGGTCCCGAAGTCACATCACATCCCGGCAGTTATGATCTCGGCTCTATAGACTAGACGAACAAGATCGACGTCTTTCTCAAGGTCCAGGACCACCTCCATCTTTTTAGACTTTTAGAATGTCGTGATATTTCCCCTGATTGCATGGAGCCTCGCTACGCATATTGTATCAGCTTGATCTGTATCTGGGATTATCCTTGCCCAATAATCATGAGGATCTCACTCATTCGACACAAAACAGTTTCACCCCACGCATCTCAACACTACTGTACCTACCTATCAGTATCGGATAACTCCCCCGTAGGTGGTTAAACATTTTCTTTCGGACCGATCGAAATCCCAGCTACTCGGGTATATACTGTACTGTAATTAAGGTACATAGTATACGGAGTGTGTATGTTCTTTCTAATTGACAGCCACATGAAACTCTACATACATCCTCCTCCACAACCTAACAACATCCCTTTCATATCTATAAAACACTTCCCATCTCCTCTCATTTCATACCATGAGGGTTCGGTAAGCAGGCGATGCTTCCGAATTCAAACCTCTCCGTGCGATATGCAGCCGAGATTTCTCCCTTACCTCCATCTCTCTCGACTATCGCGGTTCTCTTTCTAATGCCTCGTCTAAGTGGGTATATGCAGTCGAGAAAAGAAAAAGTGCAAATCATGTACCGAACTCCGTGGCAACCATCAGCACAGTCATACCATTAGACTGCTTTTCGTGTCCGTGTCCGTTCCCCGTATATCGTCTCGCCGAGTTGATGCGTCTATACCCCAACAACAAACAATCAAGAGTAAATCGTCGCTTCATTCATCTCACAGTTTCATTCAAGTGCTCTTCACAGCTTGACCTTCTTGCCGGTGAGCTTGAACCATATGACCGCGATGAGATCCTCCTTAAAGCGCTCCCATGGGTTTCGGTTGAGCCAGTAACTGAACTCACGGTAATAATACATCTCGCCCCAACAGTCTCGGCCCCATTCGCACCCTGCCATGTTGACCAGGAAATCGCGCTGGTTCTCCTCATAGTGGATATGCTTATCCTTGGGACCGCCATCGGGGTTACAAGCTCCCGGTGGGAAACTGTTGATCTTGCGCTGATGTAGGAACCCGACATGCTTGCGCACCCATGGTTGCGTCTGATATAGCTGATCCAGCGCATCTTGCTCTTTGTGTTCCCACTGCATGTGCTTCTGCTCATATGTAACAGGATCCCACCAAACGTCGAGCAGTCTGTCCGTCCAGTCGCTGCGCCGCATGAAGAAGGATCCGAGGTTGAAGCCGGCGCAATCCTGTGTCATGATCATGTTGATCGAGCTGGCCTTAGCATCTCCAACAGGGCTTCGCGAGACCTCATCCAGATAATGATGGGTGAAAGGATGCGATATGTTGCGAGGGTTGAAGTAGTTGATGTCGCGCTCGACTTCTGTCTGCAGGTGGTTGAAGATGTGGTCTTGAAGTGATACTGAGGGCTCCATGACGAATGTGTTCAAGTCCAGCCACCAAACCCTGGCATCGAGTTTAGTCTTTTATTCTGCAATACACACAGCCAGGGTCAGCTTACCATTCAGCCTTGGGATACTTCCTCAAGGTCGACCGAATAAAGTCGACTTTCTCCCAGCTCTCCCGCCACTCGTGCGCATACTTCTTCTTGGTGCTCATGTCCACAATTTCCAAGTCGTAGCCCCATCGGTTGACGTACTTTCGCTTGTTTCGCACGCTGTCTCGCTCGATAGCCCATTCTCTGGCACCCTTCCACTCCATGACACCACCTCCAACATTTGCGCCCAAGATAATGACAAACTTGTTGCCGCCACCAAACGATCTTCTCCAGTAATATACAAGCGCTGTAAATGATCAGTCATAGCCCGAGACCCAAGATAAGCCAGGGGCAACTTACGGGTTGTGTAGAAAATGGTATAGCAGAGTGTCGCTAACAGCATGAACAGTAGAACCATCTTTAGTCTTCTGCCCATGCGCCCATAAATCGATCGTATTCTACCGGCGAGTGGTACCTTTCGAATCCATCTTGGCCCCCGTGCATGCTTTTCCTTCCAAGTCTCACGTTGCCCGTTAAACTGCGGGAGACTGCTCGATAGTCGCCGCATGTGTCTGCTGAAGAAACCCTTGTTTTGAGTCGAAAACGAAGAAAATGCGCTAGAGTTGTGAGGTCGCATCTTGGCCGATTCCCATACAACAGGACCACCGCTCACGTTCGCTGGAGTCGACCTCCCGCTGTCAAGGCTCAAGCCCGGACTTGACCAGCCACCACCGGGAACAGGCGAAGGGCTTCGCGAAAGGGTCATGGAAGGACCTGGGGTATCTGTAGGAGGCGGGCTCAGCGATTAGCCCGCGAACTAGGTTGACTGCAGTTGACGATCCATGGAAGTTAAAGACAAGCAAGATATATCTATGGGGGGGAAAAAGAAGAGGGAGAAGGAAGGAAGAAGCGAGAGCAATGGGCTTAGGTAGCTGATAAAGCAAGGATGATCAAGAACAAGTTAAGGCTGAGTCCACGCAGAAACTAAGGCGGAATGACGGGCACAAGAGTATGTATAAAAAGAGACAGTGGGGAGGATAACAGTCCAAAATACAGTATGGATGGTGTAAGGGAATCCGCCAAGAAGCCTCAAAGTATGAGAGCTGAGACATTGACAAGACAACTGGAGAGCGTCACGATCAACTGTACGTACCTGGAACTGGAGATAAGGGACTGTTGTGAGGCTGCTGTGGCCTCTGGGGATCGGAGGATAGCAAGCCAGGGTTGATCACGATATGGCTGACAGAAGACCGTTGTCTGGTATGAAGTGCACGGGAAGGCCGATCGCTAAACGAGCTCGAAGAGCCGAAGGGTGAGCGTGATGAAGCCAGCTTGTTGAGCAACGTCGCAATCGGCGACTTCTAAGAAGGGTGCCGCTTATGCCGGTTATCGCGAAGTGGAAGGTGAGGGGCAGCAACTCTCGTGGAGGGTCGCAATCACGAGGCTCAAACTGCTGTGATGGCAAATGCTTGGTGTTGTGTGGTTTTCCCCCCTTCCCTCTTTTCCCCTTCTCATTCGCCCACTCTGCCTCTTCTGCCCAGAGTCGCAGGAAAGAGAAATTCGCCTTGACGCCACAAACGTCCCGACTTTTCCACCTTGGCAAGGGAGGGTATACAGACGTTGTCCAAAGTTGTTCAGCTGGAAATGTGGCGCAGAGTCAGAATATAGTAGGCGGAATGGAATATCGGGGGTCGTGACGGGGCGATGGGTGGCAGCACCGTATACGAGGATTGGACGACGTTGGCAGGTATACGGGTATGGGATGGTCGATACGATGCAACGCGATGATGGTGACAGAAATAGGTTAGAATTTCCCGTCGTGGTGGGTGGATGATGAGAGAATCCGCAGTGAAGCAGGGCAGTGATGGCGCAGTTTTCTTGTTTGGCTTTGTCGTATCGGCACTAATTAGGTATCCCGGTCTGACTAGTTAGTATGTAGCTACAGTAGCTTCAACGATGGAGCTTCTCAAAGATTCGGTGTAGTTATTTGGACTGGGTTGGATTCAACAGCAACATCGCAGAATGCACCGGTAGGTACCTTGCTAGGTAGGTAGGAACAAAACGAGTGTGGTGCACTGAGTCGCAGTGTCTTGAGGTGTAATTGTTGAACGAGCAGTGATCCTATGCGATGCGATGCGATGCGATGCGACTGCGGGAGTAACGGTGAACAACGGTCGGTGTAAATGCAATCGAGTCTTGTCGCAACTGGATCTGAGTAAGATGCAAGATACTGCATTGACTGGAGTACACTAACAAATTAGCCGAGTCAGTCACTTTGTTCAGTGTGTTGGATGTGAAGTTCGTATCGCATTGGATCGTACCGCATCGGTCAATGTAGGTAGGTATAGTAGGTTCGCTTCGTGATGGACAGTCAAATTCAGGAAAGGATGAGAGAGTGTGCAGCAAGTCCAAATTATTATAACAGAGACCAAGAAAACTCAAACAAAGGCCATCCACCTACCACAGCTCTCAGGGGAGGGGGAAGGCTTTTTCTCTTGCTTCAAGGTTCCCTCCTCATAAATAATAGGGGGATCCTGGACTTTCAGAGCCAAGAAAATAGGTAACTATGCTACACTTGGTTCTAATCCGATCCCGAGAACTTCCCTTTCTTGAGAAGACCAGGGGGTACCGTACTCCATCTCTGTGTAACAAAAGATCCTTTGCATCCAATGCAGGCACAGACACAGACACAGACACAAGTACAAGTCCCTTGTTTGTCAGTCCCCAAGAAGATGACAAGCTGCAGTCAGCCTCTTCGATACTGTTGCATTGGGAATTGGGTGACCTCTACTGGAAAAGGCGACATTTCTCGAACCTTGGTACTGGACGCAATGGATCGCGGCCTGGAGGCCCTAGGGGAGGAAAGAAAACATAGGCCCTTGACCCTAAGCAATAAAAATATTTAGGTAAATCTAGCCTAAGCTTAGGAGGTTCTTTGCCAAGTTTATTTTGACACCCTATATCTAGGTCCGGCGTTTTCTTGCTTCCCGAAGGGGCCTTGGTTAAATTTCCTGTGCCATGCCCTTCTAGCCCTTCTATTTCTTAGCCTTGGACCCCTATCTTATCAGGTACTAAAGCAGATCAGGGGGGAGGAAAAAAAGAGCGGAATTACGTCAGAGCTCATCTTCTCCAATTGAATCTGCCGAGACGCTTTGATTGTAATAGTAAGTTAGTAAGGATCCGATCAAAGAGCGCTCACACTGCTAGTCTGAACCGGTTACTTGTCTTGTAGGACAGAAATGTGTTAGGTTGGTGATTCTTCTTTGCTCCTTAAACTTCTTTCTCCAAGTGCTGATGCTGAGATTACGTATCCGTAAACCCACTGATGTATTAGAACTCTTACCTCTGATTGCCTTCATGGCCCGGGCATTTTGACAGTTCAAGAACCCCACAATCCTTATTGAATTTCAGGTTCAGGGGGGTGTAACCGTTAACGGAAAACCAAGAGTTAGCGGTAATCAGCTAAGTTGATGAGGAGAGTGAATTGAGTTTGGAACCAAGAGCGTCTGTCATTTCAAACATCATTCACGATGGCAGTCTGCAACTACCGCAGTACATACATTCATGTTTATATGCCGACGGGACGTTCATTTCTATTAGCTTTGGTGTGTTACATCAAGCCAAACCTACGAGCCGACCCTGAACCTGTCAATCACAGCTTGAGCCTCCAATGGGCATTAGCATCCGTGTCATCTCACCTGTCAAATGAAAGAAAGGCATAGATGACTGGTGTGCAAACACCTGCCTGTTAATCTTCCCCTCACAAATCCATGCAGAGTGAAGTGTCCTCTGGCACGTGATGCATTACAGAGATGATCTTCAATTCCTCTTCGCAGCTTCAGTGGGTGCACCAAGAACCAGGAAGCCCTCAGACAAGTGTCTGCAACTGGCGGCCTCTTGCAAAGCGTACCTGGATACTCCAGAACCAAATCATGAGACACCGGCATGATGTGCAACACTGCCCCGAATGGCCATGATGGTTTCTGAAGAAGGGTGAAATCGATTTGGCCAGGCCAGTTTAGCGACCCGTTCGGCGCCGGGGGCTCAGAAAGAATCTCTTCGTTTTAAGTACGCCTCAACAAACAAGAGTTTGTCAAGTCACTGCATGCCAAATAGGTACCAATTGTATCCATGTTGTGGTAGTGAGGCCCTTTCACCTTGACCCAGTCATACTGTCCATGGCCAATATACCTGAAATCACGTCACGACTGACGATGCCAAAGTTGACCTGATTGAACCCGTCCGAATCAACGCTTCAATAGCAGTCAGTACCAGGTTCAATCAAGCGTGGCTTGATTTCATAACAGGCCTTGTCTCGACCAGCCAACAAACACCACAAGCCAGGCCGAGTGGCCCTTTTCGAGAAGGAAGACCAACGCTTTTGTGTCCAACATGTGTGTGTACAGTACCTTACTGTACCTAATGATTGACAGACTAACAGCAGCCGGATGCCGGACCCTTTCCCCCGAACACACACTGGATCGCGACAACAGCCAATTGAGCATTCTCCCGCCTCTCCATCAGAGACGCGACTTGGGCTTTTGACTCAATTAATTCTGGTTCGATTTACGGAAACCCGTCGCAGATTCTAGGCGTGCAGTGGTCGCCAATACAACGGCCTACCTACGTACGAATCACACACACACACACCCACGCCAATGTCGGCGCTTAGAATTGACCAATCACACCCTCGAACCCCAGAAGGATGGCGGCTATTCCACACTCTCGGTTGCCCCAGGTCATTGAATCCATAGCCTATGAGCTATTGTTCAACGTTTGGACCTCAAATGCTTTATTTAGCCTGCATCGAATCGATGCGGGCTTCTCACTAGAGTCCAATCAAGATACTTTGCGCCCTTGGCTCTGCTCGATCCTGGTGCTTTTGCTTTTACCTGGGACCATCTGAAGATCCACAAGCAACAAAATGCAGTTGCTCGAGGTGCTATTATCGCCCACATCCTCACTGTGATTTACTTCCCTGTTGTCGTAGTTTTCATCCATTCTCCTCCTCCTCCTCCTCCTCCTCCTCAAGTCATACTTGCCTACCTACTCTTTTCATTCTCTCTTTTGGTTTCTTATTATCGCTGTCGGTCTTTGATTGTGAACAAGCTATTCTTGTCACATCCTATTGTTCACTCTCTCTCCTTTGTTCTACTACATTCATACCACCACTAATTGGCATTTGTTCTGTATCGTTTGCTTCCCACAACATACTATCTATCATCTAAACGGTCAAGATTTTGACATTCTTCATCCTCATCTAAACAACGACGATATAGTCAAACAAACACCAAACGATACAATTTCCATACGACCGCCAGCCATACATGCCTAAACACTAGATACTGTTAGCTTTCCTTCTCGTTTTGCCTCCCTTTTTCTATTCAAAGACTGGTATTTACAACATGAACAACGATACTCATAATCAAGTCCCGGTACACCCACCGCCGTACTCGGAAGCCCAGCCACGGCGTCGAGAAGAGTGGGAGGATTGGGAGGATGACGAGCCTATCACGCCCATCGACGCTGGGGAGCAAGTCTCTCCAGCTCCGCTGAATGTGTCTACTCGAAACTCCAAACTCTCAACGCGACGTGCATCAAGAGCTTCTGCTGCAAGGATTGTCCGAGTCAAATCACGCCAGAGACAGAAGGTCCAGAATGCCAAGGCAGGCATCAAGCTTATCACAGACATGTCGACATTTCGCCGCCAGAACTACATGCCAACGCCGGTAGGACGAGCTGGGAAATTTGTAGACGCTGCTGCTCTAAAGGCATTGGAGGGAGAACCAACATCGGCTTCAGTAGGAAATTGGAATTGGTTCAAGAAGAGCAAAGACCAAAGCCCAGCAACTGCTTCGCCGCTGTCATCAGCCCAGCCAGCTCGATCAGCACGTACACCAGACAATAAGCTCTCGCCGGATGACAGACCCATCGTCATTGGGCTGGCTCTCTCATCTGAGGAAGCGGGCAACTCTTCCCGGTATGATGCCGCTCCAACACCCATTGAAGCTCCATCACAGCCCTATTTGCCTCGAAACCCTTCTTCTTCAAATCTGTCTCCATTTCCAGTTCAGCAAAAGTCAGTATGGTCGCCTGATACACCCGACACCGTTTCCTCTTTTAGCACCATTCGATACGCCTCAAGTATATATTCACAGTTTCCATCTCCCGGCACGACGACGGCCGTCAATGTTCCACCAGTGCCTGCGGTTCCAGCAAACTTCAAGAAGTCAGCTCATCAGAGGCTCATCAGCTTGGAACTCGGAGGCAGAACCCCCGATGACTCTGATGGCGGCACGCCATGCACATTGTTTGAAGAAGACGGCACTTCAAGCCCATACAAACAAGCAAGGGGAAAGACATCAGCACTGACGCCCGATAGTGCTGCATCCAAGTCCCGTGGCTGGTGGGATCATCATGTTGTCACACCTTTTATGGAGAACAGACTGACATTCACTACCAGTCCAAAGGTGTATACTGACTCACCAAAGACTATCCGAGGGGATGAATGGTGGAACAAGCAGGAGACCAAGCCTTCTCAAGGAGATTATCTTACACCGAGCTTGGCTCCTGGCTTATTTCAAACACCAATTGTCAAAGAACCGACGCCACGCAGGACACCATCTCCCCGTTTTGAGCACACCCAAGAGAGCGAATCTGGACCTTCGACTGCAAGGGCATCCCCCGTTCCTGAAACCATATCCATTTCAGAAAAACCACAAATACTTGTGACCGAGGAAGAAGAAACTACAGGGGAACAGCTTCCTGCATACTCGCCTCCCGAAAAAAAGAGCCAGGCTGCTCCAGTAAGGTACAGGGCTGTTTTCCCGCCTGGACACCCACTTCAAAGCCAGTTTCCCCCCTCGCCCAGTCCTGGATCTCCTGGTCTCTCCTCTACCATGTCATCCCAACGAGCTGAGCAACTGACTGATATTCCACTTACTCCGGCCCCGCGAGACAACCTGCGTCTCTCTCAGATGCCTCTGCCAACACGACCGCTGGGAACATCTGCACCCCGCGAATACTCCCATGGCGAAGCCGAACACGCCACCAAACAGGAGCGTCAAAGAAGACGAAACGAGAAAGAAGAGGCTGTTGCTCGGCGCCTCGGTGGTTTCTGGAGAGGTCGAGGATGTATTCCAGAGAGGGGTTGCTTTGGTCGGACTGGACGCGAAGGTCGACGGCGCCGTCGTGTCTGGGTGATTATTCTAGGAGTTCTTCTTGCGGTCATTATTCTTTCGATCACTTTAGGCGTTGTTCTGACACGCCCCAAGCGTTCAGAGGAGGTGCCATCAATCTGGGTCAACTTGACGGATTTCCCACCCATGCCAACCGGAGACTTGACAATCGTTGGACCGGACAATATCGCCGCAAAGAGTGGCTGCACTGAGCCATCCACCTTGTGGAGTTGTTCTCTACCAAAGGAACAGCATGACTCTGTGAAGCCTTACAAGCCTGACCAGCCAACCATTATCCTCCAGATCCAGTGGGACAACAGTACTCGCAACGATTGGAAAACTCCCAACGAGGATCCCCCTTCGTTGAAGGAGCGTCGAGGTATGGGAGGTGCCGCACATGCGGGAGACACTATCCGAGCACGGGGGGCGCCGAGCTTTGAGCCCAGTCCAAGCCCACCCAAATTCCAAGAGATGTGGTTTCTGGGAAACACAACCGACGATATCAAATCCGATAAAAAGGGCGGCGAGGCGACTCCATTCTACATCAGTCTGGTTGATTCTGTCGACGAGAGTAGCCGCAAAGAGCTAACCAAAAGGCAAGAATTGGACGTGAATGTTAGCCTTGCTGAAGTGTTCCCATCCCCTGATCTCAACGAGAATGGCGCATCCAAACCAGCTGCCCTGCTCCCGCAGCCGGTACAGCAGCCAGTGAGGCTCTACGACCGCGGGCTTCCGACGGAGCACTATGGCTTTTACACCTACTTCAGACGAACCATCTTCCTTAAGTCGGTGACGGTTCTTAATGATACCAAGGATGGGGACATCCCCCTAGACGAGGGCGGTGGCTGTCGGGAGACAGAGGCTGATTTCATCGCGACGTGGAGCGAGACACGTTTTCTCGTTCAAATCTGGACACGCACACTGGCTGCCAACACATCGAAGCTGATCGATCCTACTGGGCAAGGCGCCATCGACGGATCACCAGAGCTGATACAACCAGGAACAATGCCATACCCGGTGACGGTAACGATGGATACACATGGAGGAGACCCAGGGAAAAAGTTTGTCTGGGCCTGGCCTATCGATGATAGACAGAAGATTGATGAAGAGAACCCTAAGCTACTGGCCAACGACATAGGAGCTGGTGGCACGTGGATCAACAAAAGGTCTCGAGGAGACGAAAAATTTGGCGGATTCGACGGCGGGACCGGAGGATGTAAATGCCAATGGGTGAATTGGGTGTCAAGATGATCACCATCAATCAACCAACCTATTAATTGACTAATGATGGGATGCATGTAGATTAGGAGATAGATAGGTACTTATGCATCTAACACGAAAGCATTAGAAAGGGCGTCGTGGAATGTTCAACCCTGGAGGGTATTTTAGTTATCAACTGGGTTTAGTCAAACTTATTAAATCGTCTCCTTCGACCATCCGTGATCAAGTCAAGATCCGTCTTTGATGTTGTTCCGCATCCCACCAACTTGTATCCGATGAGTGGGGCCGTTCCGTGTTGGGGCCGTAGCCCAAAATAACTTCACATCAAGTTACTGTAACTGAATGCCTTTGGATCTGTCTTATCATATCCTCGGATAAAAACCCCAGGCTCTTCACGCAGATGCGCTCTCTTCTTCTTCTTCAATGTCGCCATAAGGGAATGCTCCTCGGCTTCAGGCCTCAAAGGCTCCGGTATCTCACAACCCTCGCCATCGAGACATCCTGTGATGATACGGGCGTGGCCGTTCTTCGGCATACGCCAGAATCAACTGAACTCCTCTTCAATGAGCGCATATCCTCCGACAACCGCGCATTCAAGGGTGTGCATCCAATTGTGGCCGCCAAGGGCCACAGTGAAGCTTTAGCACCTCTTGTACGTCGAGCAATAGACACTCTGCCAGCTGCTGAGGATGATGGCCAGAAATTCTGTGATGCCGGTGGCGTGAGAAGGCAAGTCCCGGACTTTGTGTCGGTGACTCGTGGGCCTGGGATGCGCTCGAACCTCGGAATCGGCCTGGATATGGCAAAGGGACTGGCTGTTGCTTGGGGTGTCCCCTTGGTAGGCGTCCATCATATGCAGGCTCATGCGTTGACGCCGCGACTGGCCCGGGCTCTGGGGATGAGTATGGGCTACGAGGAGATCTCTAAAGAGGGACCGGAATTTCCATTTCTGTCCCTACTTGTCTCAGGCGGACACACTCAACTTGTTCACTCAAGAGGCCTAACAGAGCATTCTATCATCGCTACAAGCGGCGATATTGCTATTGGTAATCTTCTCGACCAAACAGCTCGCGATATCCTACCCCCCAATGTTCTTGAAGCAAGCGAGCATGTTATGTACGGTCGCCTCCTTGAAGCCTTTGCCTTCCCACCTGAAAATAGCTCGACTTCTGCCTATGAGGCTGTTTTCACACCGCCAGCTTCTCGCTCCGCAGAGATGTCTCCTCCGTCCACAGGGTATGAGTGGAACATCCCCACGCCATTTCGACAGACTAGAAAACTTGCATTCTCATTCAGTAGCATCTACACACACGTTCACGATCTCGCAACCTCCCGCCCCTCCATGTCTCTGCCTGAACGCCGGGCAATGGCACAGCATACTATGGTGGCAGCTTTTACACACCTCGCAGGCAGGTTATGTATCGCCCTTGACGGCAAGCCAGAGCTTCGAGCTGCAAAGACACTAGTTGTAGCGGGTGGAGTCGCGAGCAATAAATTCCTCATGCATGTACTGCGGTCTATGTTGGCTGTAAGGGGCTTTGATGACATACAAATTGTTGCCCCTCCTATAGAACTTTGTGTAGATAACGCAGCAATGATTGCGTGGACGGGTATGGAGATGTATCAAGCAGGCTATGAGTCTGAGTTAACTGTGACGGGCATTGGAAAATGGTACATGGATCCTGAAGTCGGGGACGGGATATTGGGGGTTGATGGGTGGGTGAGAAGAGACACAAGAGACACCAAGGGCTCAACTCCTTGAGAATTCATGGGAAAATCGTGAGAATAATTGCACCCTGTATACTAGTTAACAGCATGGGCGGTGTTAGCTTGACACGCTGTATGATATAGCATTCGTTGTATTGTAATTTATTAGACCTCATGTAGCCATCACCACGAGATATTGGGGTTTAGGATATCTGTTCTTTGGCAGGGCAAAGCCGTCATTTGATATATTACACGGTCGTTCTGGATTTCAGGTCCTGTAGACGCGCAAGAGCCACCTCTATCACATAAGGTAGGCTACGTCAGTCTGCACGTCTCTATTCCTAGGCTGACAGCATCTTTGTTTCTAAACCCAGAATCCTCTAATCAAGTGCGCTTGTCACGTTGGTAAACTCGCCCTTCTCAAGCTTGGTCTTCCAGAAAATGGGGTTGGTGTCGTTGAAGCCGTGCTTCACCCAGCCCTCTTCCTTAACATGGTACAGGTTGATGTAACCACCAGAGTAAGCATCTCGGTGGGTGGCGGCCAGAATACTTCGCTTTCCAAGCTCCAGAGCATCCTCATCCGACAGATCATACTTGTACTCGGCATCGAGAACACCATAGGCGAATGTTTGACCCGAGCCAACGCAGAAGAGGTTGCCCGCCAAGCGAGTACCATCGCTGTCGACATAGTAGAGAGCAGGGCCTTCCTCCTTGGTGACACCGGCGCACATGGTGCCCATGCTGAGGCCCATTCCCTTGTAGCTGTAGACGAGGTTGGCAAGGATCTTGCTGGCGGCGGCAACGCTGATGCGACGCTTGTGTCGTAGCTCATGGAGGCGACACTGCATGCCGAGCCAGGCAAGCCAGTACTGACAGTCTGCAGCACCACCGGCCATGGTTCCTAGCAGGACGCTGTTGATCTCAATGACCTTCTTTACGGTTTGCGAGGCGATCCAGTTGCCAGCGGTGGCTCGGGAGTCGGTCGCAACGATGATGCCGCCCTGGAAACGGAAAGCGAGCGTGGTGGTTCCGTGGGCGATCTTAATGGGGCAGTTGGGGTTTGATCGGTCATCAGTGGCAGCGCGAAGCCATGACGAGGGCTACAATGATACAATCAGTATAATATTAATAGTAGCCAAGTTACGCCTAGAGTACGAACCTGAGCAACGGGGGGCATGGCAAACTTGAGCGAGAGATCGCCCATGGAATTCAGCAGCTCATCCTGGTCCTCAAAAGGCTCATTCTGCTCATATGCTGGTCGGCTGTATTTCGAAACAAGGGAATCCATCTTGACTTTATTAAAAGAGAAGCAGTAGTGGGAAATAAATCGTCTTGTAATCCTTCGTCCTTGAGCTGAGCTGAGCTGAGCTGAGCTGGATGCCTCGAATCCTAGCTTCGGTGGCGTGCAAAGGGCGGAGAGAAGTCTTTTCCCTGGTCGTGATGTCTTCGTTATGTCGTTCGTGATCGAGGTTCGTGTTGTTGACGTTGACGTCGACGTTGACGTGCGTGGATGATGATGATGGTGATGGGAATGCTGTGAAGGCGAAAGCGGAAGTACAGTAGAAGTGGGAATTGAAGCTCTAGACAAGGAAGCTGAGGCTCAGGCAGCTTCCGTTGCGCGCGTCAACTCAATGCCACCTCCAACTTCGGTACGTACCTTTTCCTGTGACGGCGGGCAAGAGGGACAGGACAGTGGGACTGCTTCTGAATGCCTGATTTTCAAGGCTTTCAACAACCCAGCTACAATCACGTACCTTACTTACCTCAGGCAGCATCTTAAATCTTCAACTACAACATCTCATATATATATATTAGAGAAAAAAAGTACTTCATTCGTTCATTGATCGCTTCTTAGTCTCTGACCAAGTTTCCCAGGTTCCTCAATTCCTTGCCCAATACGCCAAAGAAAATCACTAGTCAAGGGATATCACTCTCACTGACTCCCAACAATTCACAGAGGTAAACCATACTGATTTACGCCATGCACCTCTTGGTAGAGCTTCCTCCTCGATTCGTCAAAGAACCTGTTGTCTCCTTTCTTCCATGCCGGCCCAGATATTACCTCCCAAGATTTGCTTCTGAATTAAACAAAAGAAAAACAAAACGAAACAAGAACTTGAAAGGAAAGATCAAGTACAATGTCTCAATTGCTTCAAGACTCGTGTGAAATGAAATACCCTGTCAATCACCCAGCTAATGAACCGTTCCTGCTTAAGGGTTTGGCGTCACTTCCCGACTGGTTCGCCCATCCCGCTTGCTCATGAAGCTTCGGCGAAGATGAGCTTTGGGACTATCGGGAACCAGGGTAGACTCCGTTGGTTGGAAACTGCTCTTCAGTGTCACTGTTCCACTGCCAACTATGAGCTCCTTAGCGGCAGATGAGCCTGACTCGTCCACAAAGTAAACATGTTCGCCCAGGTCATCATCACTGCTGAAAGTGTGCTGTCCCTTGGCTTCGATCTTGAACTGTGCGTCGGGCGAGCATGGAACTTTGAATGTGTCGCCGAAGGTCCACTGACCATTCGTAGACTTGAAATGCTTGGTCTTGCCCACTGTCTTCTCCTTGGGGTTGATCTGCGTGATGACGATATACAGATCCGAGGCGGGAGGGAAACCTGTGGCTTCGACCACAGTGAAGGAGGCAGTGCCTGCTGGTGCAGCTCCGGGATTAGCGCTGTGGACTGATGACTGTCCAATGCTCTTTGCCCGAACATGGCCGTTGCTTGTAGAAGGCCGAGTACCAGGTGATGTGCCCTCTTCGTTGATGGCAGGTGACCGGCGAAGTCCACCATTGGTGCTTGCGGTACCATTAGAGCTCAAGCCTTGAGGTTCAAACGCCTCACCATCTTCTTCGATGATGTCCCCATTGTCCTTTTTGTTAAAGATGCCACGGCGGAGAAACGAAGCTCCCTTACCAACACCATGGCCAACAACTCCCGCAACTGCAACACCACCCTTTAGCGGCGCTCCAGCAACACCGGTGACGATACGACCAGGAGTAGACGAGAAAGTGTTGCCAAAAGTGGAGGTGCCCTGTCGTGATCGCTGGACATAGCTGGGTCGGAACAGGAGTCGGATGCGTACGCTTCCCGATTTGCCATCAAGGATGTACTTGGTCTCCGATGGCTTGAAAGGATCCAGAGACTCGAGATTGATGTCGGCAGCACCCAAGAAGTCGGGTTTGTCTGCGAAGTCGTAATCCCACACAGAGAGTTTGAACTGTGCTGCAGTTCTCGAGGGCACATTGACCTCAAAGTATTCATTCCATGTGGGATTCAGGGTCTTCTTTATAACCTTGGTCTTGTGGATCTCCTGGCCGTTGAGCTCGAACTTACAATAAGGATCACTCTTGCCATTGCGATCAGCTGAGGGAAGGTCAGCAGCATCGAGAACATCAACGCGTAGTGTACCCATGTTATTGATACTCTCGCTCGGGTCAAGCTGCATCTTCACCGGGATGTACTTCAAGCTGACCTTAACACTCGCGGGACGTCCATCTTCGCTCTTGAGTTTCAGAGTTGTCGGGTTGTTCTAGAGTGGCTAGTTAGTTTTCATGCCTATACAGTGAGATCCAATGTCAGTCTTACCAGGCACTGCTTGAGAGTTTCCAGGGTGTTGCCAGCCAGTGAGGCCATGAGATCATCTTGGTCATCACCCTTCTTGCGAGCTCGGAGTGTCAGTCGGGAGAAGTCAAGCTCACGAATAAAGCAATCTCCAATCTCTTCAAACTTATGGTGCTTGCTACGAGCAGTTGAAGAGACGTAAGACGGGTATGCCATATCGTCTACAAGAACCTCCAGTAGTCCATGGCTTTCTGGCATCTCTGCCTCCATGAGTCTGAAGATGAGCAGCCCACTCTCATACCTGAGAAGCTCCTCAGGAGATAATCGGATTTTACGGGGACCCTTGGGCGCCTCGATCGAGGGGCGTCCAACAGTTGTGGGCGTAGGCGGCTCCAGTTGGTTCTCCTTTGGCTTGTCCAGGCTGGCGTTGAATTTACCAGCTTCGCTGGATCTCTGCGGATTAGGAGATTGTTCTTCACCGGAGGAGGAATCCTTGTCCTTCTCTGCATCCTTCGCCTTCTCCTTTTCTTTCTCCTCTTCATCTTCCTCCTCAGGATCAGCGACATTGAGACAGGGGTAAAAGGCAACAGTGTAATGCAGAACTCCTTTGGCTATACCCTTGCCATGCAGACGCAGACCATCCTCACGGAGCTGTTTTTTGTCGTTGACAAGGTACTCCCCAGTATCGTCCTGTGCGACGTAGTCGGCGGCGAAGACTTCGACCATTCCCAGACTACGGTCCTTGCCAACCTTTTCTGTATCCATTACTTCCAAAGCAAGTCTATCGCGAGCAGAATGGATGGGCACGTAAAGTACCTCGTCCCATTCAGGATTGAGATCGTTGCGGAAGGTGACAGTCCTTGCTTTTTCAATACCAGAGAGCAGAATTCGAGTGTAAGGATCTGATTTACCGAATGCCTCAAAGTTTCGTAGATCAGTAGCCTTCTTGAAATGGAGACGCATCACACCGATGGGGGTGACGTAGCCACCAGTGCTGGCCACACCAGAGATAGCGACGGGCCTCCACTGTGCCATCATCTTGACACGACCAGTCTGAGCACCATGCAGGTTGTACCATTCTTTGCCTTGTTCCATACATTCAAGCATCTCATCAAGCTTGATCTGGTACTTTCCGAGGACTTGGTCTCCAGCAAGATCACGGTCATCCTTGATTGTAAGACCAAGCTTAGCCTTCTTCCGGTCCGTGATTAGAATCTCCTTAGACCCATTGTCCCAGATAGGGTTATTGGTACGCTTCAACTTCTTGGTTTGGTGGACTTCTTTACCATTCAAGAACATGACCGCGTAAGGGTTGAGAGATCCCACAAGACTCTTGGTACCATCCAGATCCTTGGCCTGTTCCACAGTAAATCGAAGGATACCTTGGTTAGATGGAGGTGGAGGTTCATCTTGTCCCTCAGCGTTCTTGACGGTTTCAAGCACAGGAAAGAAGCGAACGTCGCACGAAACAACACCGCGAGCCTTGCCATCAGAGATGACCTCCAACCGCTGATTTTCATGAACATTGAGCTCCTCGACACTTTCCAGAGGGAAAGAAGCAACGCCCAGTTCTTTTGACTTGCGGAAATCATTATGGTCGAATATTTGCATGTCCAGCGAGTCGTTAAAAGAGGTAACAATGATGTAGTGGGTTTCGTTCCACCTCGGGTTGGAATTATCATGAACAACTTTGGTTCGGGCAAGCTCCTGGCGTCGGTTCAGGCTCAAGCAGGCGTAAGGGTCAATGGTTCCACCAAAGTTGTCGGTGTTCTTTAGACCCTGAGCACCATGGAGAGTCACTGCCACGACACCGATAGCCTGGTCAACGGGAGAGCCAGCCAGCATCTTCGCGACCTCAATAGGAAAGACCTTGGGCGCGTACATCATTGGGGCCAAGTTGCCATGAATCTGCTCCAGGATGAACTTCTCGAGACCAGGAATGAAGTTGATATCGAAACCGAAGTTATCACCACCGAGGGGCTTGCAGACGTAGTCGATTGTTGGTCGCTCAAGGAAGCACATTTCAACACGGTCAATGTGAGGGAAGGGAATTTGCAGCTTGATCTTGAGGCGCATAATACCCGAGAAAGCCATATCCTCGACAATGACGTCGAGACCCTTGCTAATCATGGCCTTGCCAATGCGGATCTCGAGGACAACCTTTGGATTGATCTTGCTTGAAAGCTGGCGCGAAGTCATGTCGGCGGTGTCGTTGGGAGTGAAACTGAACTTCCAGTCCATCATAACAATGTCGTCCTCGGTCTTGGGGTAAGTTTTGACGTGTTCCATACGAGGGGGCTTGCTGCCTAGAGTAAAGGTCTTGAGCTTGAGACTGTCCAAGAATGACGGGGTAGCAGAGCTCAAGACTTGATCGACCGAGTTGATGATGGTCTGAGCAAGAACAGGCTGATAAATGGGCCAGAATTTGACCATGAATGAATTGATCCATTCGAGGGACTCGTTGTCGTTCTCGAGCTTTTTAAGAGCCATCTCGCGGGTTATGTCGTCTCGGAAATTACGTCGCACTCGTCGCAGGGACGTTCGGTAGTAGGTCGAGCAAAAGGCCATAATAATGATGATCCAGCCGAGGCCGCCGCCAAAGACAGCAACAAGCCAGGAGGAAATGCAAGCAAAAATGATGACGCCCGTGTTGTGATACCAATCTGCCCTTGTCAGTGGCCTGTATGCGCATATATGTAGTTGAATTGAGACATACCACCATAGAGGGTATCTGGAAGCTGTCCCTCGACCCATGTCGCGTGGTCGAGGAGACTCTCCTGCTCGGTAGCATCGTCAATTGGCCATCCTAATTGAGGAGCCCATCCTGTCCGCGAGAAGGGAGCTTCTTCGGCTTTGGGGTCAGTGCCATCCGCGAGCGGCTTGCCCTGCTCGTCGCGGGCTACATCCAATACCCCTTCTTTGCTCGGTTCTGGCAGATCTTCGATAGGGCCGGTGCCGTCATCGACGTCGGTGATAATTGCGGCGCCCTTGGGCCTTCTACTTTGCTGAAGCTCGGGTGGGATGGCCTGTGCATGGTTCACGTTAGTTGTAGGTCGCGATTCCAAGAGCAGAGGGGCATACGGCATTGGCTTGAGCTCTCTTCTGCTCTGGGCTCGCATCAGGATCGAATGTGAAAGCAGTGACACCAGCATTCCTAGAGGACTCTACAATCTTTTTTTGGGCATCGTCTGCGGTAACATTGGTTTGAGGGTCTGCAGCAGCCTCGACGAGACCCTGCTGCTTCAGCTCATCAGCTTCCTTTGCGGTAGACATGACGTTACGTGGTGCAGCGTTGCTGCGGTTTCTGTTGGAACGTGCTGGTTCGAGGGGTATGTTTTGAGCGGTTCGAAGTCGTCAATTGGCGTATTTCAAGCTCTAAGCACCGTCGCGAAGCATTCAAACTTGCAGGTCGATTCCGAACGACCGTCGTAATGGCGTTGGCCGATTTACTTGGGGGTGAGGTTGCGAATGCCCGCGTTGACAGTTGAAAGCCTAGTAGCTGGTAGCTCGGATACAGACTACCTTGGAACTGAGCTGAGCTAGGTTGCCTCTAGGTGGATTGCGTGCCTTAGCTGGAGCTGGAGACACCAGCTTGTTGGGGACTGCAGACAGAGGGAGGGGTGGTATGGAAAACGAAAGGAAATCAAGAAGTGAAGTCGAAAAGAGAAAAGGGAACTGTTGAAATAAGAGAGGGAACCTGGAAAGGAAGGATCGGAGGTAGTAAGAAATCAAGCCAAAGGGATTGGAAGGTGGAAGAAATCCTGGCAGAAGATGACAAGACGAGACAAGACAAGACATGGAAGACCAAGACTTGGGCCTGGGCTGTTCCAGTGGTGCAACCTGCAACCCGCAGACGCAATTGCAGCCCAGTTGAGTGGCTTCGTTCCAAGCTTGTGGTGGTCGTCGAGGTGTAGGTACTGGAAAGTGAACTGATAAAGGTACCAGGGAAGTACCTGGCAACAAGCACATGACTGTACATACGGCAATGTCATTTTAAAGTTGCTCTCGCTAGCGGGAGGGAGCTAATTTGTGGCTCAATAAGGGAAATTGAAGCAGCCGAGAGAGTTCGATCATTATCAGCAGAAGCGGAGTCAACATCTGCATGTAGGCAGCTGGAAGTTGGAACCAGCCCAGCTAGGTAGAGGCTGGAGGCTAGGTACTAGGTTAGCAGGTAGAGCCAGTGATCGGATACAGTGGGGTTAGAGGGTGCCTGAGCTTCAATAGAGGGTGTTGATTGCGGGCCGAGCGAGCGAGCGGCAGAGAACCCAGGACCCGTCTCAACGATGATCAGCATTCACTGGCTGCAAATCGTGACTAGGTGCTAAGTAATAGTGGAGGCAATTGACCTGACCACTTCTCTTGTTTTGTGCAGTTGTCCTTTTATCATCCGTAACATAGGTACAGAGGCCGCGGTTAAAAGTTTTATCTTGACCCCCTGTTTAATAGACAAGGACCTAACTAATTAAAACCTAGATAGGTACTTCAGTACTTTAGTCTTATCTTATTAGCCCTAAAAGCTTGATAGCTTAGGCTCTAAAATTTACTATAACTAACTAACTAGAGCGCTAAATTTGCTATTAAGAAGAGATATTTGTACCTTAAAGTACCGACAGGGGCATTCCCTGCGAGTACTCTTTAACTTAACAGGGGGTCAAGACATAACTTTTAACATCGTCCTCTGTAGGGCTTCTAGAGCTATGGGCACTTTAGTAATAAGCTCAGCTCAAGACTGCTTCTCAATTACAGTACCTCCAGAGACATGAATGCTTTGAGGCGACCAGTGCAACACCCTGAGGTATTATCCGCAAAAAGTTACCTATCTATGTACGGAGTACTACCAGTGAACAGTGTTCTCATAAGTCACCCCATCCCAAGAAAAGCTCTCAAGCCTCCCTAGATCCCTCCCTCTCTCCCCTGCCAATCACCAAATTCCCTGGCTAGTTTTATCCCTGCCGCGCTGAGCAACTGGACACGACCTACGCAATTGATGGTCCGGGGGGGAGCTCAATTTTGCTTGTGACGGAAGTATTCAGTGGGCCGGGACCCTCAACGACAAGGATCCTGGGGTTTCCAAGATCGAGCAGAGGAGTCTTTTCTGTATTTGGTTTGGTGTTGGTCCCTGGAATCCCTGCTTCGTTTACTGCTAGCACGGCTGAAGTTGGTTACGTAGCTCGGAATCTCCAGCTGGTGTTTATTTTTTCTGGTTTGTTTGGGTTTGACTTTGTTGATGGGACGTGAATTCGTGGCTCCTGTTGTGAAGGTTTCCCTTTTGTTCCATAACATAATATGTAGCCACATGAAACCAACCGCTGACACAACTCGATACCAGAAACACAATTGTGCTCTGACTGGTTAATCTTGACGAAACAGTTTCCTTGCTGTGCAATCTCGCCTCCAAGTCTGTCATACTCAGAGGCAGCTGTGCACCATAGTAGGGAAACGCTGTAAGAAAGATACAGAAACAGCCTGTCCTCTCCAACAACCCGCACTGCTTTGGCCTCGCCGAGTTCCACTTCCTGTCACCTTGCATTCGAAGCCTTCCTTTCTCCCTCGCCTGCAGCTGCATCTGCACTGCCACTCCGCTTGACCTGAACGCTAGGTTCACACTACTGTGACTGCCCAATAGATTGCGGTGCTTGCCGTCAGCATTTCTATTGGGTCGGACACCCTAGATAGTATCGTGTTATAAGACGCATTTTCCCAGTTTCTGTTGCCTGTGAACTTGGGTCAACGTCTCCTCTCATGGATATGAAGATACTGATGATACCATTTTTGGGGGAAATTTAATGAATCACTTTGGAAGCTAAAGGCAGAACATAAAGCAAATGCAGTTTGTTTGCTAGTTGAGATTATGTAGGTACCTCAGTCAATAGGTTGTTTGACGGATAGGTAGTGTACTAGGTTAACACAGCGGCCCTAAGATGTTCCCTTCCCTTGACCAGAACCATCAGCAATCGATAGACAATCCAAAATGCATCATGGATCATCTAACTTAGTACCCACCCAAGCAGACCAAGTAGTGTTCCATTTGCTACATTTGCATATCAAGAGTCATTGTGTGGGGACCACCTTCAGCTGCAGCAGTTGTCGCCTTTCACAAATATGGAGATGACATCAATATTATAACAACGAGTCAACATAATGCATCTGTTGCTCTCAGCCTGGTTTCGACAGCCAACAGTGAGTATCGCTATACTTGCCCCAGAAAAAATCAAGCTAACGATACAGTAACAGTCATGTTATTCTCGCCAGATAGGCTCATCTCGGCTCTTTACCAGAAATCACAGCTGGCTCCAGTCTGTGGGCACCAAACCAGCCTTCAAACCATCGTCTCAGCAGCTGAGGATTGCAAAGCTCTGTGCTGACCAGAATGTCGTGGTATCAGCAAGACCCGGATCAGGCAAAACCGCCACCATAGAAGCAATCGCGGCTGCACACCCTGACAAGAGAATTGGAAGCATTCTCTTCTCTAAGAGACTTCAGAGTGAAACCTCTCATCGTCTCAAAAAGTACCACAACAGCCATGTATACACTTTTCATGGTATGGCGGGTGTACTCCTTGGACAAGTAGTTCCGAGCGATGAAGCACTTATCAAGCTCTTGGAGAATATCGATAAGTGCGGCAAACTTCCACGATGGGCCTCAAAACCTTTCGACATTATTGTACTCGACGAGTTTCAGGACTGCAACCCAGAAACATTCTGGCTAGTCGAGTGCTTTGTCCGAGCCAACAACATCAGGAAAGGAGGCCAACCCGCGCGCATCGTCGTCCTCGGCGACGAGCGCCAATCGATATACCGCTTTCGTGGTGCTGATCCTCGCTATTTGACTCTGGCCCCTGAGGTGCTGGGTCCAATCAGCCCCTATCCATTTGCAGAAGTTCAGTTAGGCAACAGTTTCAGGCTGTCCTCATCAGCTGTCCAGTTCATCAACCGTGTCTTCCTTGGTGGAGAGCAGTACATCTCCAGCTCGAAGCGTGGTCCAAAGCCCATTGTCCTGAGATGCAATATTTGGGACAGTTTGGCAGTGGCCGGAGCGATTTTCCCCCTGATAAAACGTTACAAGCCTGAGAACTGCGTGATAATAGCGCCCTCGATTCGTACGAAAGGACCGTTGCAAGATCTTACAAATGCGTTGGCCCAGGTCTATGGTTTGCCGATAAATGTACCTCCCGATGAGGAAACACCTCTCGACGACATCGTAATCAACGGAAAGCTGTGTATCTCTACGATACATCAGTTCAAGGGTCGAGAGCGTAAGCTTGTTATTCTTCTTGGCATCGATGCCTCTTATTTCCAGTTCTTCGGCCGCGACTTGCCAGATGACGGCTGTCCCAACGAAGCTTTTGTGGCTTTAACGCGCTCTCTGCAACAACTCGTATGGGTCCATAACGACAAGAGTAAGATGATGCCTTGCGTATCCCTCCATTCTCTGTACGAAACCGCCAAGATAGTCAACTTGACAAAGAGACGAACAAAAATTCCACACCCTGATCTCCCCGGACGCCCCTTAGAGCTGGGCCTTGTGCTTCCAAAATCTTGTGGAGCCCGTGAAATAACGCGGTATGTCCAGGGAGATGCTCTTGATACACTTGTCGAGCGCCATCTTCGTGTAGACAGGCTAGCGCCTCCTCTCCCTCGCCATGAATACATCAACATAAGAAATGTGGTACTCTCAGATCCGAAAAGGGGGTTCTATGAGTCTGTTAGCGACATCAACGGCCTTGTTGTTGCAGCAGCTCTGGAACTAGAAACAGCGGGAACATTAAAGTCGCTGGGGCGACCAAGTGAAGGAGAGGTTGATGAAACTTTGCCAAAATGCCCCGAGAAGCTTGCTGCTTGGCTTTGCCGGAAAGCTTGCGAGTATGAAGCGACTCTCTCGGGGTATCTGCCGCGTGTGATTCAGATGAAAGACCACAAGTATGACTGGATCAAGCCCGAAGACCTCATCCTTGCTCGGCGTCGACTTGATAATGAGCTTGTGGATTCTGCCCAAGGGCTGAAATTTGAAGTCGAGATGCAGCAGCGATTCTATATCGATGACCAAGAAACTCAACTCTGTGGTCGAGCAGATATTGTACACAATTCCGCTACCGAGAGCAACGACGACATGGATAATCGAACAATATGGGAGATCAAGTTCGTCTCAAGCCTTTCCAACGAACATGTCATCCAGACTTGCGTTTATGCCTATTTGTCAGGCTCAGAGTCTGGAAAGTTACCACGCATCATACTATACAATGTGCGAGATGGGGACAAGCGCGAGATCATACCACGCCATGGAATAGAGGGGTTGAGGCAACTGATCACAAGTGTCCTTAGACTTCGGTATACTTCGAAAGGAGAGATTACATATGAAGAATTCATCAAACGGTGTAGCAAGACAACACGGAAGGTGATGAATCTCAGTGATGGGTCACAGTGAAAGTCAATTATGAGACTTAGGAAGAGTATGAGACTCGCCGAGTTACTTCACAGCATAGAGATCTATTCATTCTAGAGCATTGACGTATCACAATTCCTATCCAAGCGGCATAATTTCTGTATGTAGACTCATGGAGACCATATCTTAAGCGTGGTTTCATGGAACCTGCTGAGGTCATGGGGCAGGGAGGCTTGCCAGACAGAGCGTTGATAGTATGTTTGTTCGACATTTCTTTCGCTAGAGCATTGAGAGTCTTCGTAAGTTTAAGCTTTTTATGATTGTAAGATGTGAACTCTTCATGCTCTATTAAAAACTAACGCGACTTGCGTTGATGGAACCATCAGACTATCAACGCCTTGATTCACCTGCATATCTATTACGTAGCCTATCACTTCCCGGTTTTTATTTTGGCTGCATTATGACGTTTGAGTTTGATATACCTAGGTAACGATATGGAGTTAGATAGCACTGAGCAGACTTGTGCAATCAAACAAATTGGCAAAACCAAGGAATCAACTTTGAAAGCAGGCCATTGACACCATGGTTTACATTGGAGTAAGTTTCATGAGTATTTCTCTATTCTTCGTCACATCATATGGAAACATCCAATACTTCTCGCACAACCTACATGACGCATATTCAAGCTCAAACGCTGCAATGAAAAAAAAAGGCACAGTAGCCAGTGCTCAACCAAATCTAAAACATAAGAAAATGCTGAAAAGTGGCCAGTCCCATATCCTTTACGCCATTCTCGTATGCAATGAACGCCTCTCCCCTTAATAACCCAAGCCATGCTGGTGAACTGGACATCTTCCGGGATGTTTACGGAACCAAGACGAGATGCAGTGCTTATGAAATCTGCACAGGCACTCCAAACGTGCCATTTGATCACCGACAGTGAATTCTTCGAGACAAATGGTGCACTCTGCATCATCGATGCAGTCCTTCTCCGTTGCGGAATAACAATACATGCCTGTTAACCGGGGTGCAGCTGGTGCTCCGCCATCCTCACTAGCGCCTAACATTCCGTACGCGCTGTGAGTCTGGATACACTTCGTGATATGTGACTGACGAAGTTCCTCAGCATTGGGCAAGCTCTGTGACGGCAGCTCGCGATGACAAACGGGACATTCATCTTCCTCGGCAATCTGTGGCGTAGGCGGAAGTGCCCGCTGCCTGGTCGATGATTCTCCTAGTGAGCTATAGCGATCTGGATATGAAGATGCTGAAGCAGCCTGGCCACTTGCTTGGACTCGATCAAAACGCGACTGGAGCGCTCCACTACGTCTTCTATAGGTAGGACCGGGAGAAGAGCCAGATGACGCCGAGCCCTGGCGATACGTCAGTTTTTGCAAAATTTTAACGAGAGAAGGCCGAAGTACCATTGTGATGCTCCTCGTCCTGAGAGAGAGATGTCTGTACGGGTCGCCACCGGTGCCGGGCGCGAAAACCGCACCATGTCGGTTAGACGGCTGCAGTGTTCCATAGGCATTACCGATACTGCTTCTTGACCTCTGGTGAGAAGTTCGTGGTGAAAGAGTTGCTTGTGGCTTCGGGCTTTGTGGGGGCGCTGTGTTCGGATCTGGTACGCAAGGATTGCAAAGCCGTACCCGTTCACCTCCGGACATGTCGTTCACATCAAAATACCCAGCTCCTAGTCCGTCAACAAGCAGTGAATGATGGATGGCTGCCTCGGAGCCAGGTTGCCGTACAATATATTGGTGGGGGATGATGATCCTGTGCGGTGAACAGGCGTTGCAAACAACTCTTCCACATTTCCTGATCTGATAAGCATATACAATCAAATGTTGTCTGGACATATCTCGACATACCTGCAGTGATGTTTGCGGATGAAGAAACTAAACTGTGTATGACAGATAGGGCAATATGTGACCTCATTATCCGGCTGCCACCTTGGGCGTTGCTGATCTGAAGATATTGACTGGCGAGCAGAGCGCGGAAGCGGTGGAAGTGCCTCTTCCAAGGGCCTTGGAGATGGTAATGGTGCATCCATTCTTTCTCGGGATGGAGTTGTGTGCACTCCTTGAGCCCCTTGTGAGTTTGGTGCGACTATGAGTTGGCTGGATCCCGCTCTCTGATCCGAATTGCTGATGGCAACACTCTGAGATTCAGGTTGCTCGGACCGCGTATTATGAGAGTAGCTCACGGGGTATGTCGATAGTGAAATATGTGGTGTATTTGTCGATGGCTGACTCGATTCCTGGGTAGCCGTGGGGGGTGAAGTAGGTTGGTTCGATGGAGGATCGCTCGTAATATAGGCAGCATCTCTGTCAACGTTTGCAGGGCCCGAGTCTGGGGCTGGGATATTATCCCTAGTGATCCCAACTTGTGCAAGCTCTTGGTTTGAGAAACGAATAGTTTGTGCTCCAGACTGATCTCGCTCGACATCAGTGCGAGAGTGATGCGAGCTGTGGGTGGATTCTTGGTCTCCTGAACTACTCTCTGATAGACTCCGCTCGATGGTGTGGGATGGGCAGTCGAAGTATCGCGAGCATTCTTGGTGATGGAAGCGAGGATTCCGCCAAGGGCATATTGGATCTCGTGCGTTATCTTGGTGGTGATATGGGTTTAGGTCGTTCTGGTCGATTTCGCGTTGGCTGTCATCGCTATGCAACGAATGTGAGCTCAGAGAACTACTCGACACAAGAGCGCTGTAGTCTCTGGCAGCCTCCGAGGCGAAGTGGCCTGAAGCACCCGAAGGGCTGGCCATGACAGCTCATTAAGACTCGGTTGTTAACGAGGGGGGCGATTGTAAATGTGTAGCCCTCGTCTAATACAACATGGGTTGATGATATCGGTCGAGGGGATGGGTCCCGAGTTTTGTATTGTGGGAGTGTGTAGGTAAAAGAAGAAATTCTGAGTTCGAGTGCGACGTTTGTCGGCGGTAGGATTCCTTGAACCTATATCAGATGCGATTAGAAAATGGTTGGTTCAAGGCTAATAACTCGCATGATGCATGCGAGATACTAGGTAGCTCGGTGATAGCCAGGATAGTAGGTAGTAAGTCGGTACTTACTGAGTCAGGCAGGTCTGGGAGATGCAGCGATTTGAACGTACTTTTGAGGTGATCAAAAGATGATGCGAAGATGATGTAGAGCCGCACTTTCTGACAAGCAACCTTTTAGAAGTGATTCGAATCAAGTCGTGCCGAATTATTTGTTGATTAGGATAAGTTTAGTTGGTCCAAAAGGGCTGGCCTTGGGCTTCCACGGGTCCGCTAGGACTGGGCTTGCGGCAGGCCCGTCTCATCTGAGGGGCTGCCCGCTCCGAAGAAGTGGAGCTGGGGGAAGCATTCGCCCACGCGATCACCCTTGCATCACCTATCAAACTACCTGGACGGGACCTCCAACCTAGCCTTATTAGCCCCTGTGGTTCAACGTGCGGCCTTGAGAGATCCCTTAGCTGAGGTATTCAAGTGGGTAAGTAGGTACCTACTATTTCAGCTTGCGTTGCACTACTAACCCAAGGTACTCTACGGAGGTTGGGCCGAAAAGTCCTTGCCCAGAAGAACTTACGCCACAATAAAGGACCCTTGTCGGGTACAGTACGGTACAAGGACCCTAGATTATTATAGAAGGTACCTTCTGTAATAGACCTATACCTATAGAGCTTATAGTAATAAGCTGAGAATTTATTACTAATTATAGCCCCTATAATAAGATCAAGATCAGTAGCTAGCTTCTTGCTTGATGTATTTAATGTATCTTGAGATAAGTAGGTCTCTCAGCCACAGTTCTTTTGAGCAAAGACTTTTCGGCCCAACCTCCGTACCTACTTTACATCTCAGACAGACAACTCAGTTTTATACCATCTTTCGAACTTACCTCACTACCTTGGTAGGTAGGTAGTTACCATTGTTTGGACCTTCGAGAGGTTAGATAGCGCTAGATCTATAAGCACTTCTCTCTCATCCTCACACCGCAGCTCACTTGACCACTCACACGCTAACTTGAAATGTATCAGATGGACACACTTTATCTGTACCTGGCAGTCTGGGCAGATCTGGACCCTTATCGCCGACTATTAATCAATATCATCTTATTAGCCCAGCATTGGGTGATTAATTACCCCATAGTGTTGTTAGTGGCCTCGACTCGAAAGGTAACCCTTCACCTTTTAACTGTAGGTATCTTCACTTCTTCTATCAGCGTTGATCCCAATCCACAAAGTCAACTCTATTTCAGGCGGATGGTCTCAGCTCATCACCCAGGCTCCCCAGATCTTCCTCTAGCTTAACTCCTTTCACCGCCAGCTGCTTGCTCTCCTGAAGAACAAACACCATCCGAGCCCATTTCTCCCCATCTGTGTTGACCCATTGATGCTTTGTCCCACGTTGGACTGCCACATCCCCTCGCTTCATCACACGATTTTCTCCCGAGTCGAGCACCAACTCCATCTCACCCTCAATCACGACTCCGTAGTCTATACTCAGTGTTCGATGCATGGCTGATCTACCGGGTGGGAAGTCAACAATCCGGAGCACCGAACCCCCAGGGACACTAAGCCCTGGAGAGTTGCTGATGTAGTTCCCACATGTCTCTATGTCTGTGTTGTCTTCAAGATCAACTGGAAACCCTTGAGTGACGTAACCGAGGTAGAAGACGTGCGTCGAGAGGACAGTCTCGGGTAATTCATCTTTGAGCCGTGTGTCAAATATCGCGTTTCCATCGTCATTATGCTTGGTGATGAACCGTTTTGGTATGGGCAAGGTATTATCTGCTGCAACAGAAAAGAATGAGGATAAAAATGCGAAGAATGAGAAAAGGGGTTTGGTTACTTGACGTGTCATTGTGATGTAAACTTCAAAGGTCATTCTTGGGTTGAGTTCGAGGATGAAGTGAGGACATCTCGTTTCTATATACCTCGGAATAGCTCATTCCAGGGCCAATTTTCATCCAATGCTCTATCTTCGCCAAGTGTCACCCCATCAACTTCCTTCTCGTGAAAACCATTTGTTGGTGAATCAATATGACGTTCTTGTGCTCCCTGCAACATCTGACCCAGCTTGGTCAAGCACATCGAAAATACAAGTCCTGGTGTTCAAATAGCACACAGCCTGGTATACGCTGAACATTATTCGGGTCCCGAGTGAATATTGCATATGTTCCGGGGTGTTCATATGGGTATCAAGTACTCTCCCTGCATGTGAAAGTACCTGAGGGATAAGTTCACAGAAGGCTTGATGCTACGGAACCCTCTTCTTGTCTTGATCCATCAACATCGAAATACAATTCGGCGCAGCTCGAAAACGCATAATTGATGTTATTTGTGCCACTGGGTCGACCTATTTTCTCAATTGCCTTTATGCACCACCCAGACTGGTAAATTACATAGCACTGCTTGAAAAGTTGGCGAGGACAAAAGACGTTGTCCTACTTAATACGACTGTCATACTCTAGCCAAACTTGTGTAGATTTTCAAGGTGCAACATTCTAGTTGCATGCGTCCTTGGTGGTTGCTTGGTGGTTGCTAATGCAGAGTTATACCCCTGAGGTGGATAATCACACCAAACAATCTGTCTATTTGTGATTTCTATCTTCTTAATACGGCGTGAATACCCTCTTTCACGAGAGACTTCCCAACATGAGTGAGTTTGAATCAGATATTTAAGAAATAAAAGCGATAATTGCGTCCAAGACTGATACATCATCATGGAGGAATGGTTTTCAGCCCCTGATTGAGCACTCACCTGTGAATCATGTCAATGGAGAAAAGACCTATCCGACTGTATTATCTTGGCAACTGAAGCAGATGATTGACCATCAGCTATGCCGTGTAACACTGAGACCCGGTTATCGGTTAGTCGGTGAGAGTGAAGCCCACTGGGGTGGCTACAGCCCAACATTAAGAATTTTCGTGTATTCAGTTGATCATCAACTCAAGCTAACGCAATGGAAATCAATCAAAGTTATAACTCATCCTTGAGGCCTTCCAAGAAATCGTGACAGCTTTCTACAGGCTGCTAGTATCAGGGCCTTGATTATTGCGGATGAGAGATGCTGATAGACATCGCGTCCTTGTGGCTTGCTTGCTGTATTGAGTCAGTGGTCATGATAGAAATTGGGCGGTAAATTTCGAGATTCCTGCCTTGTTTATAACTAGGAGTGAAAGATAAAGTTAGTCTTTTGCTCCCTTGCTCATCAAACCCTTTTGAACATAGTTAAACAAGCCCGCAAACTTAACCCAATTAGACTTATTCTCATGCATCAGCTTCTCAAAAGTTGTAGGATCGTCCGTTGAGAAATTCCATGCTCAGTTGATTGAGGCAAAATTCTTATGAATAACCCCCTTTTGACGAATTGAAAGCTCACCACCACAGAAGCGCTGGCTATGCGATGTGCTCTGCATCTCGATACCAGCGCCGTGATCGGAGCTCTCTCAGTGAATCTGCAATGGCATTACTGTTAGTGCAGAATATTGACGACGTACGTGTGTCTCATCTGGTGCTTTGGCGTGATGCCAAACTTGCAACAGAACAAATGACTGCGTACCTACCCAGCTGGTGATCGAATAAAAGGGGCTGGTGTTGAGCAAACAGGCCAATGAAAGCAAGGCCAAACAACGACTTGATATGTTTTTTTCACCTCTAAAATGGTCGAATGCAAGCATCATGAGACCTCTTTCTCAAGCAGGAGAGCGGCAAACGCCGCTACTGTGTGCATTACGTGGACAGATAAATGAGGCATTCGCGTCTCATTGGGGTCGATCTATTTTACACCAATAGAACCTGGGCAGTTGACGCCATCACACGTTGACGGGCTTGTGTGTATGCAGGTCCAGGACAGGATGAGAAGGCTCATGATATTAGGAACGGTCTTGGCACGGCTGAGTCGGCTTTCAGGTGAATTGTTAGCGTTGGTGTTTCAGACGAAGGATGGATCATGGCGAATCTTTTTTCAACCTCGCGATCAGATAAGGGTCTGTGTCTGATTGTCTAGCGCAGAATTAGACAGAGAGGAAGACGTACGCAGCTAGAACAAGACGTAATAGTTTCACGATGGCTCCCTTGAATATGGAGCAGAGTACGTATGCTCTCAATTTCTTGGCCAGTTGCGGAATATCGCATCCCCATACCAGACCCTGGCCAGTCGACATATGCTGACGACGACATCGGACGTAGCCCAAGTTTCGATTTCACTAACTGACTAGCAGGCCATGATAGCGTTTTAGAGCTTTGACTTATCTGACGCGGTATGTCCATACTGTACCTTAACGTCAGATACGGGGAAACCGGCCACCCCTAGAAACTGGCCACCCTTAACAAAACACTAAAAACAAATAATAATCAGGAACT
>JAAOAI010000367.1:0-11798 GCA_013758895.1 Fusarium bulbicola
CTCCTCTTCTCATATCCCCCTCCCCCTCTTACGCCCAATCCTAATCCGCCTCCATCGAAAACCCCCCTCGTCGTGTCCGTCCTGCCCCCGTCCTGCTGCGGCGCCTCGCTCGCTCGCTCACTCGCCGCCCTGTGCTTTTGTGCCTGCCTCTACCTCTTTTGACCTCTTGGGTCCTACTCCTCAACCTTTTCTCCCCTTTGCTCCTCTTCCTCTTTTCCACATGAGTTCTATGAACTCCCGCTTCAAGAGCCTTGGCTTCGGAAAACGCAAATCCGCTGCAAGCATACAGACCTCGGAAGGTCTGACACCGAGCCCAACCCCTCCTCCAGGCCAAATACCGCGGCTTCCTTCTCAGCAACAACTAAACGCTCCCTCAATTGCTCCGTCGTCTTCAACGACGAGTCTTCCGATGAATCACCCGGGCCCCGGCAACCGTCCGCCTAGCTATACCGCAAACTTCCCTCCCGGTCAAGCTCCTCTTGGTCGTACCAGTCCTCTCGCTCAGCAGCCCAACCGCACTCCTCCAACTCAAATGGTCGGCGGTCCTCCTCCGATCAATACCGGAGCCCCAATGGGCTACCCTCCCGGAATGGCGCCCATGGGCCAAGGTCCTCCTCCGATGGGAGGTCCTCCTGGTTTTGGACAACAACCACCGCCTCCCCAAGGATATCCTCCTCCCGGTCCCCCAGGTGCTCCTATGAACCAGCAGTTTCAACGACCAGGCCCTGCTGCCGAAGTTGAGGGCGCTAGCAAGAGCAAGGCTCAGCTCATTGTTGGAATTGATTTTGTAGGCTAGCTACCAGCGCAGCAGACCCTGTGGCCAACTAACAATCAATAGGGTACCACATTCTCAGGTGTTGCTTTTGCTTTCGCAACCAACAACGAAGCCAAGGAAGATATCATTACTGAGTGGCCAGGTGCCGGTTCTTATACCAAGCAGAAGGTATGTCAGCAAGGATCAAGACACGAATCAAGGAAGCCACCAAGCTAACAATTGTCTTTGACAGATTCCAACAGTGCTTTATTACGATCAATACCAGAAAGTGGTAGGATGGGGACCCGATATTGCCGATGCCCTTGCTCCTACCGGCTATCCCAAGCCCGGTGTACAAAAGGTCGAATGGTTCAAGCTGCAGCTGATGTTGAGCGGCAACACATACATTGATCCTATCAACCTTCCTCCACTGCCTCCAGGAAAGTCAGAAATCGATGTCGCCGCCGATTATCTTTTCAAGCTTCGACAGGCTATGCGGTCAGCTCTGCAAAAGGCGTTGGGTGAAGTCTTTAACCGAGAAGAACGCAACATCCGATATTATCTGACCGTCCCTGCTATTTGGAATGATGCTGGAAAGGCCGCCACTCGAGCTGCTGCCATCCAGGCCGGTTTCCTTCGCGATGAGAACGACAACCGTCTGACTCTCGTCTCAGAACCCGAGGCTGCCGCTTTGTTCTGTTCCAAGACCGGTCTTCTGGACCTCAAGGTCCACGACGCTGTTCTGATTGTGGATTGTGGTGGTGGTACCGTTGATTTGATTGCTTACGAGGTTGAGGAGGAGAACCCTTTCACTGTTGCCGAGTGTACGGCTGGTTCTGGTGACTCTTGTGGTTCAACAGCCCTGAACCGTAATTTCAGCAACATTCTCCGCACCAAGATTCGGAAGATGAAGCTTCCCGATGGCTCCAAGACCGCCGGCCGAGTCTACGCCAAGTGCATCATGGACTTCGAGAACCGAATCAAGGCTGATTTCCGAAACAACGGCCAGAAGTGGGCTGTCGACGTTGGTATCGAGGCTGAGTTCCCTGAGGCTGGTATTGAGGAGGGTTACATGACCTTCACCAATGAGGAGATTCTCCAGTGTTTCGAGCCCGTTGTCAACCGTATTCTGGAGCTTGTGAGAAACCAGATCATTGCCATCCAGGCCCAGAACCGCACTCTCCAGAACATCCTGGTTGTCGGTGGTTTCGGTGCCTCTGAGTACCTTTTCCAACAAATTAAACTCCATGTCCCTCCCCAGTTCCAGTCTAAGGTTGTCCGGCCCATGGATTCCGTGGCTGCCATTGTCAAGGGTGCTGTTACTGCTGGTATCACAGAGCGAATTGTTACTCATCGTGTTGCTCGACGACATTACCTCATGGCGACTCTTCAGCCCTTTAAGGAAGGCTATCACCCCGAGGCTTATCGTGTGCCGTCTCTCGATGGAAAGGACCGCTGCAAGTTCACCCGCCAGATCTTCGTCCAGAAGGGTCAGAAGGTCAAGAACGGCGAACCTGTCAAGGTCTCTTTCTTCCGACAAGTCGCTCCAGGTGCCACCCTTATGTACGAGGATGTGCTATATGCCTGTGACGATGATGTCTGCCCTGAATACACCAAGGATCCTCGTAAGTTAAACATTCATTCTGCGCTTCCACAACACGTGACTAACCTATCCCAGGTATCAAGGAAGTTGTTACTCTTACCTCGGATCTTTCTCGAAAGAACTTGGAGAAGGACTTTGAGAGAATGGACACCCCTCAAGGCACATTTTACCGCGTTTACTTCGATATTTACCTGACCCTCGACGGTTCGGAATTCAGCGCCGAACTTGTCTGTCAAGGCGAAGTCATGGGCCGCTGCCGCTCTCGCTTCAGGTAAACAAGCTTAAAACAGAGGCGGAAGCGAAAGTCGATAAGTTTAAGGTTCACTTTGAAACCCCATGATACCTAGGAAGACACAGACCCGAGATGACGCCAAGTCAGCGCGCAAATGGGAATATTTTTATAGCTGCCTTAAGGGCACGCGAAGAGGACGTGCGACATGTCGAGCGAAAGATGTTGGATTTAGTATTGAGAAGTTAAAACGGATGGGGCATGGCGAATAGACCAACGTGTCTGGCTGAGCCTGGTGCTACGTTCCGGGATAAAGAGGGGAAGAGTTACATGCATGAACGACATGATGATTACTCGTACATAGACAATGAATTTTCAGTTGAATGAACACAGGCTATAGAGTCATATAAAATCAACCGACGCACTCCCCCAGTTCTCATGCTGAAGCTGCTCACTGTTTCTGATCATAGGTTTATAGGTCTCAGGAAGACCACAGTCAAGCACATACGACCAAAGCTCGTAGAGAATACGGGGTCCCGTCCGCTCCCCCATCGTCAAGCTGCGAAGCGCCGGATTAGTAGTTGGGTCGGTGACGACCAGCGAATCCCCGGTGTTGTATGTTTTTTTTGGTGTCTTTAAATTTTTGACGATATTCAGATTTCCTAATACAGTAATTGGCTAGGTGGGGCAGAGTCTCTTTCACCTCGCACGTGGGACAAGGTTGTTGTTCCCGTTGCCAGGCTGAGATTGACTCAGTCACAATGGCATTATAGCAGCTCATGTCATTATATGCGGTGAGCGGTTTCTCAGGCAAAGTTCGATGGACGTTTACAGCACGAGGCCATCTTGAAGGGGCATCGTCTGTCGTCCTGGTTCGCGACTGCTCTGACGTCATATTCGACATGCCATGTTAACCAACATCAGGAAATCGCAGGAACGCCAGCCATGGGTTCGTTCCTTCTTTGAGGAGCATTGGTAGGTACTCTGTTATTTTGCTCACTGAGCTAGGTAGCTTGGTCTCTTGTTTATGCTCCCCTTCACTTCTGTATCCTCCTTTCTTGTTGATTTGATTCTTTCCCTTACTCCAGGCGAGTCTTTCATCTCGCCTTTATCCTCTTTTACGCCCTTTATTGTTACTTTCCTGGCATTTGTCTTTGGGCGATCAGACACCAAAATATATGTAACAACATCATCTCTAATACCCCTGGTCGTTTCAGATTCGTGCTTGGCCCTCTCATCGCCTCTCCTTCACGACAGCCTAGCCCTATCTCGTTTCCCTCGGCCGGTCAATCCCTGTTCATTGGGCCAACTATTCGTCCTTCTTCTGGTCATTTTCAGTTGCCACGCTTGAACCGCAGATCAATTCGACTAGGTTTATCAAGAAACAGTTCCTGGGCATCAAGAAAACGGTCCCTTATTCGCACCTTCACGGCCGCCTATACGTCACTGTCGACCCTGGACCCTGGCTCCAAACCAACTCTATCGTTCGTCTTATATCTGCCTGTCGACCGCAGCTTGAATAGTCTCTTCAGCGTTATGACCACGACTGGCTAGCACTTATTATTATTATTGCTTTTTTTTTGATACTTTGGATCTGAGGCAACTTCATTCGACAGGCTTATTTGATCTCAGTCTCAATTACCCACCTTCAACTTCTTCTTCTTCTTCTTCTTCTTGGTAGGAATAAAGTTCTCGGATCGTGAGATGGTATCCTCGTCAAGGCGTAGAGGCGCGAGTAGCGTTTCTTCATTTTGTCGATTATTGGCCCCAGCTATTGCAGTCGGTTCTCTCCTGAGCGCCACAGGGGCGGAAGGGGCACAAGATGCCACGAAGGGTTCACACGACGATCTTCTGCATTTCCCTGGACGAATTAGATCTCCGAACCGAGGGGAACCAAAAGATCCTAACAGGACAATTCCCTTGACCATTACCAACAAATGTGACTCGACAATTTGGCCCGGTATTGCGACACAGGCCGGCAGAGGCCCGGGAACTGGAGGATTCGAGCTCGCTCAAGGAAAAAGTAAAGACCTATGGGTCTCATGGGATTGGCAAGGTCGGGTCTGGGGTCGTACGAATTGTACTGTAAATGGTGATTCGTGTTCCTGCAAGACTGGAGATTGTTTTGGGATGTTGGATTGCGAAGCCAGTGTAAGTGCCCTGTGCGGGAACAAGAGTTGTATAATACTAACCACCAACAGGGTTCCACGCCAGCAACACTGGCTGAATTCACCCTGGCTGGTGGTCTGCATGGGAAGCAGACTTTCTACGACCTCTCTTTGGTTGATGGCTACAATCTCCCGATGGGCGTCAACTACATACCCGCCAAGAACACAACATTCATCCCGCCGAATCTGACCAACTGCGCCTGTATTGCGACACCTAGCTGGATCTACGCCAGCAGCCAGACGGGAACATATTACACAAACTCATCATACCCTGTTCCACTTGAAACTCGAGTCAGCAGTGACAATGCCCGAAGCTGGTGCCCATGGAAATATCTTGCTTTTCCACCCACTAAGCCTGGGGATGGCGTCTATCCTTATCCAGACGACGACATTCAACGGCCAGAGTTCTCCCCCTGTAACAGCGCATGCGCTGCGTACGGAACAGATGAGGACTGCTGTGTAGGGAAGTACCACGACCCAGATGTCTGCAAGCCATCTGCCTACAGCAAGAGAGCCAAGATTATATGCCCCGATGCATATAGTTTTGCCTATGACGACCAGAAGTCCACGTTCATTATTCCTAACGGTGGAGGTTGGGAGGTAATCATGTGCCCCAAGGGTCGCTCAACTAACATCCTGCGACAACTTGGAGATGAAATGAACGAGCTCGCCCAATCTGGCACCCTATCGGAGGTGACACAGAAGAAGCTCAGGGACGTCAGTTATATTGTAGCTGAGAGGAGCCTCGGAAACCATGTGCTACCTATCGAAGTCATGATGGCTTCAACAGCGTTGGCAACTGCAATTTGGTTACTAGTATAAGCTGCAACTGTTCTTGTGCGATAACCAACCATTGGAGCTGTGCAGCTCTCTTTTGTCCAGGGTTCAGGCTGGTTCCTGATCTCAAGTACACTCCTTTGATGCCCGTACTGTAGACAGGGCGCGTACGACGAAATGATAGACGATGGAGAAGAAACAGCACCATATACCTGATTAGAACGTTTATACCCCCTTTTCGACAACCTTAAATAAGAAATGCTTATTCTTGCACCTGTGCGTAAGCTACTTGAGTTTCTATCGCTCCGAGATTTGATGATTTATATCCACCCATGAACTGGTCCGCCTCGTCTTATTGTGAAGCAACCTCTATATCTGAATTCGTGCAAACGTGCCATGTTGCGCGTCTATTTGCGCTGCTTCTCCTTCCGCCTCCTCTCCCACTCAGCTCTCTCCTCTTCATCACTTCCACTGAACTCGGCATCGTCGTCACTGTCGTCGGGAACATCGAGCACGGCTCCACCATGGCCCGCCGAGTTGTTGACATTGATGAAGTCTCCAGCATTTTGGTTCGCATACTCATGCTTCTGAATGATTTCGCGGAGTTCTGTGTTTGTAGGATCGACAAGCTGGTAGGGGGTAAGACGGGCCTTGTTCTTGACTCGTGTGCTGGAGCCGGCCTCAAGCATCATCTCGACGAGGGCGTTACCGAAGGGTCGCTGCGCGGGCGGCTCTGAGTTAATCCAACGAATGGCGCTGTGAAGAGGTGTGTCGCCTTCTGAACGGTTAATGGGATCGCACTCGAATTCGGGCTGATCGAGAAGGTGGTCAATGATTTCGTCTGAGGCGGTAGGTTAGCTCGTCTGGATCATGCGCATGCGTGAAGGTATGTGAGGCGCACAGTTTCCGCGGGAGGCGGCTTCGTGGTAGAGATGGTTGCCCATGACAGTTGTGGTCTCGTTGAGGAGCTTTGAGATCTCGGCATCGGACTTGTCCTCGAGACAGTCGTTGAGAAGATCGAGGTTGTTACGGCGGCAGGCCTCGATCAGGATCTCCTGGACGGTGGCGCCCTGCAGAGTTTGTATTAATTCGCCGATCTACTGTAAGTATTCTGTGCCAAGCATGATGTAACTCACATCGTGCTCTTCATCTCCAGCCATGTTGAGAATTGTTGAATATCAAGTCAAATTGGAGTTCGCGGGAGCGGGGTATTAGAAGTTCGGATTGGCAATGACGAAGTTAAGCGCTGAAGAATCTGAGAAACCCCGTTGGTAATTTAGAAGACTCCTACGGAATACCCGCAGGCGAGAAACGGAGAAAGCACAGGCTGGTCGTGTCGTTGTGGCTCAAGGGAGGCAGTGAATATGGACTGTGCTAGGTTTTGAGTGTTTCATGTTTCGTTGGTGTTTGGAGGGGCACTGTGATGCCCAGGGAGCTCAGGCGGAAATGGCGGGGAGAGGATGGCGCTAGAACTGCCAGACCTCGGGGTGTAAGAAGACTTCTGACGTTGAATAGAGGTGCTAAAATTACTTAGTCTAAGATTCACTAAAGCTATACTGAAGCTGTATTAAATTTATCTAAGCTGATCCAAAGATTTTTATCACCTAAGACAGAGGTCCTAAGTTTTATTACACCCCCTTGCCAGACCAGCCTGGGCGATAGTGGGACCAACCATATGAAATCAGGCACCTTCATGCTTCTGTGGTAAGACGGAAAAAAAATTAGTGGTCATTCGAACTCCAATTCAAGATCGTTTGTCTATTCAACCGCACCTCAATCCACGACGACTACCAAATAAGAGGGCTCATCGTGAGCAAGCCAACGTCGCCCCCAAATTAAACCGTTTATCTCTCCCACGAGCATAGCAACCGTCATCATGTTACTCTGTAGGTGCACCGAAATTAATGCACATCTCTCCCAAACTAACAATCTTCAGTCTGCCCCCATTGCGCAAACATCCTCACCGTCTCCCTCACGAATACACGAACCAACCGTCTCGAATGCCGAACTTGCCCTTTCGAACATCACATCACCGAGCCCGTCTTTTCGCGACGGATGTATGAGCGTGTCGAGAAGGAAGATGTCTTTGGCGGTCCTGGCGCCTGGGACAATGCGCAAAAGGGTCGTGTTCAGTGCCCTAATGAGGGATGCGAGGGAGACGAGGCAGCATTCTTCCAGGTCCAGATTCGCAGTGCTGATGAGCCCATGACGAGTTTTTACAAGTGCATGACCTGTGGTCACCGGTGGAGAGAAAACTGAGTTTGGGGGAGGATTGCTTTGGATTTCGTAGCGAAGGGGTTTTCTTTGTGCAAGGAGAAACGGAGTTGGGCCATCATGCTTGTCTTTTAGGGGTGTTTAAGAATCTGTTCCACCAGGCGTCGCACTGTTCTTGATGACGGGATGCTTCTTTTTCTTGCGTGGGGTTTTCCGCTTTCGAGGGTTGTCAGGCATACTTTCATTCACAGCGTCATCCTGATTCCTCTTGTTGTTACCCGTGCCTTTCGTATCGTCCTGTGAAGGGCTGTTCAGCTTGGGAGGGACCTTCTAGCTCTCTCGGTGCCAATCGACTGATGCCTTTATGCCTTCCTCCATCAGAGCCCTCACGACATCAGGGCTGATGATCTGTTGCCGGAACGTCTCCTGCTGGAGGAGCTCGAGATGTCGTAGTGTCGGGCCGGGGTACGTTAGGTACTTGAGATATGGCGGTTTGCTCCAGTATTGTAGGTAGGCAAGATATGCGACAAAGGGGGGTTGGCTGAGAAGCTTCTGGGAGGCAAGATGGTTGAGATAGGCCGGGTTTGCGAGGGACTGAACAAACTGCGCGCGATATCTGTTAGTTATGGGATCATAGCGCTACTAAATGAGAATGCAAACAAACCTCGAGCTCAACCTCGAATCGTGAATAGCCACCGTATTTAGGCTCTCGGTCTACTTCAGCAGGCGGTTCGGGAGGCGATCCCATTGGTATGTCTTGAGAATCTTCCGTCGCCATATTCCATGCAGGAGCTGTATCGAGAGAGACCAATTCCGAACAATGGAATGTAGAGGTCGGGGTTGAGTGGTGGTGATATGTAGGAGGATGATGATGCTGTGTTTGGAGGAGCGCAATTGGGGTAGGGGTCGCGCAGTTGAAAGGCCTGGCCCACCTTCCATTTGACAGTCAGTTACCTAGGTTGAGAAGAAAAGAAAAACAGTCAAGAATAAGGTAGAGAGAGCTTGTCCACAATTGACTTTAATTCCTCCCAGTTTCTATACAAAGTTTACTCTTGTGCTGTTGTAATAGGTCTATATTCTATGCACTTTTATGTCTTCTTCTCATACCCTGACAACGTCATTCTTCAACACAACGCATACGCCAGGCTTCGTCTTTTCTGTCCTTGGGAGGCATTGAATACCTAGGTAGGTAAATATCGACGTCAGCCCGTGCTCTTAACGAGTAGGTAGACATGAAAGATTACCTCTGATGGTGTAAACTGCAATCCACAAACACAAACACAAACTACTAACCTACCTAGTACCTACTAAGGCAACACAATTCTTTCAAATTTATTTATATTGATAAGGTAGTTATCATCTGCTGAAATAGAACTACTCTCCCCACTGAAAGCATCATCCACTCTTCTGTCTCCCAACACGCTCAAACTCATCAACATACCCTAATAAATATTGTGTTCCCATGATCAACTTCAACTCTCTTTAAAATGTCCGAAACACCTGCTACTCAACATGTCAAGACTCGCATTCTTATCATATCCGATACGCATGGGTCGAAACCTAAGCCCAAAGACAATGGCGGACCTACCACTGATGATGAACTGAACGAAAAGGATGTCTCGCGTGTGACGACAGGTTGGAGAGAGCCTCTCCCCGAGGCCGACGTGGCTATACATTGTGGAGACCTGACGAAGCGAACTACAATTCCTGAATTTGAAAATACTTTCTCTGTGCTACGGTCTATCAACGCCCCTCTCAAGCTGGTCATTGCAGGCAACCATGACATGGCGCTTCATGATGATTATTGGATCAATGAGTTTGGTGGTCCAGCGGACACGCTCGACAAGGTCAAGACTATCCTTCAGGAGGCTGAGAAAGATGGTGTTCGGTACTTGACAGAGGGCGTGCATGTGTTTACCCTGCAAAATGGCGCTCTATTGAAAGTGTATGCGAGCCCGTGGACTCCTTCGTATGGTGGCTGGGCGTTTCAATATGACAATGGGCACGATTTCAACATCCCCAAGGAAACCGATATGGCCATTACTCACGGTCCCCCGCAAGGTATCTGCGACTTTGCAGGCATGACTGGAACCCACGCTGGCTGTCCCGATCTCCGTGCCGCAGTCGCCCGTGCCAAACCCAAGATCCATTGCTTCGGCCATATTCATGAAGCTTGGGGGACGCACCATGTGGCATGGAAGGGCAATGACATTGATGAGAAACTGTCAAGAAGAGTCGGGCTCAAGGGCTTACGACCAAATCGCGTGACGCAGAACGAGCAAGAGGCCAATGCAACGAGGGTGAAGCTAATCGAGATGAGCAAGCAAAGAGCTGCACATCTGGACCTCACTCAGGGTGACAGTCGCGTGATTCAAGGGAATCAAACATTGTTTGTCAACGCGGCCATTATGGATATCAGATATAGACCTATACAGCTGCCGTGGCTGATTGATGTAGATTTGGTGAGAGCTGGACCGTTGTGATGGATCCTGGACGAATACATACGCATACATCATTATCACTACGAATCATAACGTAGATATAGATATACGTCAACTGAAAACCGATGGGTTCAATGCTTGTTTATTACTAACTAAGCTGGTACATGTCTATTACTACTTTTCCCATCACTCTCGATGGTAAGCTAATCAACCGTGGGTACCCCTGGGAGAAGAAGAAACAAAACAAGTGATACACTATCCATGGATCTTTGAACGCATTATTAATTTCCTTGTATCGTAAATGTCGATTGACTGCGTCCCATGAAATGGTCCGTGGTGAAGATGAATTTATACACAAACAGATATCAGTCAGTGCTCTTACAGAGCAAGGACAGCACCGAGGGCAGCGAGGAGACCCAAGGCAGGGCCAGCAACAGCAGCAGCGTTACCGGTAGGAACGCTGCTGGCGCTGCCACTCTCGCTGCCGGAACCAGAGCCAGAAGTCCCAGTGGGTGTGGAAGCTCCGTTAGTCTTGGTGGTTCCGTTGCCGGGGTGGGGAGTAACGGGAACAACGGTGGACTCCTCAGGGATGCTGGAGAAGATGGCGGGGACGCTGGCGGAGCCGGTGACGGAGGTGTCGATGCTGACGGTGACGGCGCCGCTGGTGGCAGCAGCAGAGGTAGCGGTAGGCTTGCTGGAGCCGGCCGTCTTAGCAAACTCCTTGCAGGCATCGGCGGCAGCGGACTGAGCCTTGAGGAGGTCTTGAGCCTCGCAGGCCTTGGTCAAGCAAGGGATGATGATGGGGAGAAGCTTCTCCTGGAAATCGGAGGCGCATTGGCAGGCGGTGTCCTCGAGCTTGCAGCCGGCCTTGGGGATGTTCTCCTGCAGACATTTGAGCTGTGGGATGAATGTTAGTTGGGTGCTGTCATTGGATGGATGGTTGACTTACAGCACACTCGGGTTGACCGCCAAAGTCTTGAGCAGCAACGAGGCCAGCAGCAGCGAGGAAGAAAGTAGCCTTCATCTTGAATGTGTGGTGTAGGTGCGAATGATCTTTGTACTGTAACTAATAAACGATTGAGTGAAAGCGAGAGAGCCTTGAGTTATAAAGTCAACGATTAGACAGATGCAAGTCAATTCAACGAGAGGGATGTACAGGAGACAACCAAGACAAGTCTTGGAACAGGTCAGCATCACCTCCTTATATACAATGCAGTAGAGTTTTGCAAACTTAAAAAGTCCCGATACTTTATTAGCCCAGTTCAACAGTGAACAGACATCAGACGGCAACAAGTGGCTGGACTACGAACGAATACAGGCTAAGCTGCTGCTATTGGGGCGACCATTGACCTGATCCTGATCCAATGCTAAGCTCTAGCACAGCTTCAGGCTGCAGAGGTGCCCCTGGACCCCTGGTTCAATCCCCCCTAACCCCGAAAAGCCGACAGCAACCTTGTGCGTATGTACTGTACCTAAAACGCCTGGACCGACCAATCATGCCAAGTCCAAGAATGTAGCTTGACCGACCATTGCCCCCCCCTAGTTATCTAACTAGTACTAAAACCTAAACTGACCTAACTATTACTATAGGCTCTATCCTTAATCTAATTAG
>JAAOAI010000368.1:0-11554 GCA_013758895.1 Fusarium bulbicola
GGTCCGCCCCCGGCGAGTGCTCTCGGCCAGCAGCCTCCGTGGCACGGCGCCTTTGGGCGCATGTACGACGGACGGCCAGGATACCTCCCCCCGCCGCCGCCCGGTCAGCACCAGCCGTACAACCCAAAGTTACACGCCCAGATCGCTGCTGGGCAAACAATCTCTATCCCTCCACCTCCTCCGCCGAATGAGGCCATGAGTGCGACCTATATACCGCAGGGCGACACATACGGAGAGGGAGTTGGTATCCCCGCCTTTGGACTGGAAGACCCAACCCTGACTGTCAACTCGCAGACATCGTGGCCAGTGACAACGCCGCAGAGCGGAACTGACACAAATGCCACAACGCCCATGGACGAGGCCACGAGGGAACGCCTCTATTCTGCCACTAACGCCCAGCCGCGCGGCACATCCAATTCTTCAAACGCCACTCCTCCCAGCTCGATCCCACCGGAAATCGCTGCTCAGTGGCCCCTCGATACGGTTCTGATTTGGTTAGCTCAGAACCAGTTCTCCAAAGACTGGCAGGAGACCTTTAGGGCACTCAGCCTGCACGGAGCGCAATTCCTCGAGCTTGGAAGTGGCCACGGTGGGCGTGGTAATTTTGGTATGATGCATCAGCAGGTGTATCCAAGGCTTGCCCAGGAGTGCACCAACAGCCGAACTGGCTGGGACCAGCCCCGTGAGCGAGAGGAGGGCAAGCGAATGCGAAGACTAATTCGAAGTATTGTCACCGGTCGACCAGCTGATGTGTCTAAAGTTTCAACGGCCCATGGCCGTAAAGAATCCCTCAATGGCGGACATGGGAACAACCTACCAAGCGCTGGAACTGACCCCATGGATTCGCCAAATGTTTGTCGACCCGCTCGGTGCTGTGAGTGTTGGCCCTTACTAACTTTACTTTGTAGACACCCCTCAATGCCCCTGGCCCTGGTTTTGGCGGCCGCAGGTTCTCCCAGACCAGATCTACTACATTGCCCAACAGTGTCAGTGGGTCCAACATCAGCTCTGAGTCTAACCACCGTAATATCCTCAAACATGTCGATACGGATGGTGCGCGCCGTCATAGTCCTAATGTTAGTGAGTCTAGTGAGGCCACGTTCCGTGGTCCTGCTGCGCGCTCAGCGAGTCCGACAGGCAGCCCAGGCATACCCCCGGCGCTTTTTGCATCGACGACGACACCTATTCTCTCACAATCTCCTAACACAATGAAAGCCGGGCACCGTTCAAGAAGCAGCATGGATTCTGTTGCTTCTGTCGCAGCCATATATGGATCTGGAGTACCGACAGACGCCGCTAACTTACTTAGCCGGAACATGAACCTGGGAGAAGTTGTTCATGGGCGTAATCATGATATCCGATCTCGGCACTCGCCTTCAGAAGGAGGGGAGAGGTCAGCAGGCGCAGAGACACCGGCTTCGGCCAAAGATTCCAAGAGCTTCCTGAGCTTGAGCTTCTTGTCCAGGAAAAAGAGACAAACCAAAGATGATGGTGCATACCCATCACCCGAAGAGTTGGAGGCTTCCCCAACTTCACCACAAGGATCTATTCGCCCGGTGGGCTTGGGCGTTCGAGGAACCAATGGTAGTGATACCAATCTCGACCTTGCTGGCTCAACGCTAGGCAGTTATGATGACAGGAACGGCCATGCTCTACGGCCAAGGAGAATTAGCCCCGTAAGGACCTACGTACTGGCCACCATGGACTACTGGAACTATCGAATGTGCGACATCACAGAAGCAGAGACAGCAGCGGAAGTCCGTCAAGTTATCTGCATGCATCTTGGCCTTGGCGACTTTGAAAATTCTCACATTTATCTTACAGAAGTTGGCAAGTTTGAACATGTGGATCCTCTAGACGACTCGAGCCTTATTACCGTCAAACGAGCAAAGGGTGACCCTCTAGGGACACTTAAATTCTTCGTGACACCCCCAGGAGTTGCCCCCATTTCCAGTCTTCCTGTTAAAGCTGAGGTCCCTGTATCCTTGTCTCCTGGTTATCTACCTCCGGGAACCACTGCCGAGGATGCCCAACGAAATAGCAGACAACGATCCAGTTCATCGCCCCCCACCTCGCGATCTAATACATTGACAGATGAGAAGACAGAGGATAAGGTAGCCCGCGAGGCAACTTCGTATAGAGCTGAAATGGAGAGAAAGCAGCGTGAGTATCTGGCCAGGAGGAAACAAGCAGCGATGAAGGGTAGTCCATCAGAAACACTTGGACCGGGCATCGTCGGCCGGAACGTCGATTTCGACCAACCTCGCGACTCGCCGTATGAAGACAAGAGGCCAGAGCAACTCTTCCCCCAAAGACGACCTCCAGCTCCACCAAGCGATCCTTCTGCGACATTGATCAAGGCGAACTCGCTCAGCAGAAAGACTGGAGCCAGCATGCGCGCATCAAGCAGCAGTCTCGAGGGATACCCAACACCACGGCATCCAACCGAGAGTGAGATGACGGAGAAGTCCAGGAGATCCAAGGGAACATCACAGCCAGCTGCAGGTCCTGCTGGTATTGGGGCAGCCCTTGCAGGTATGGGCAGAAACTTGAGCGCTATTGGACAATCTGCCAAGAATACTCGTGGCTCTTCTCCCTCCCGATCCTCAACACAATCAATTCCTGGAGGTAAGGACACCTTTTCTAACGTCGACCCTCCTCAACCAGGCTTGGATCGAGATAGTCCTAGTACAATAGCAACACCAGGTACCGTGACCTGGAGCAAGAAGAACTTGCCCTTTATTGTGCCGGACTACTCGCCCAGCCAATCGCCTACGTTAAGCCCTAATCTTGAAGCTGCATCAGAAGCTAAAATCTTTGAAACAGTCCCGAGGGCAACATCTCCTACTGATATGAGCCCCAACTCGAGACGTACAAGGGGTACATTCGCTCCAGACCATCCATCGCCTCCAAAACGGCGCGCAACCCATGGGCCAGATCCAGACTTTGAGGACTCGGACGTCCAATTTTCGAAGCCCGCTCCCGCACCACCAGCTGACGATGATAGCGGGGATGATTCGGATGACGGGCTCTTTGCCATTCCCCTTGCCAACCGAAACAAGGGCAAGGGTGCTACTGCGAACGGTGATGCAAACGGGCACAACAAGCGTCCTAGTCTAACAGTTAATACGGCGCGCTCCAGGAAGGGTCTCTCTGTCGCCTTTACATCGCCCAAGTCATATGGTAGTAGTGTGACTCCTGACAGTAACGAAGATTCTCGACAGAAGCCGACTACTCCCCGTTCCGAAACGTGGGAATCGGAAGAGAAGGACAAAGACAGTAAACTCGGCCGGCGAAAATCGTTCATCGAGAAGGATGTCTGGGCTAATCGTCCGCCAACGGATGCCCTTATCAATAACCTTGACGACTTCTTCCCCAACCTAGATCTTGATCAGCCTGTTCTTGATGAACCTGGCGAAGGTGGACTGCCACCATCTCCAATTGCTGAAGGCACAGAGACCACATCTGATCAAGGGCCAACCCAGTCGGCAGTGTCGAGCCATACTCAGCAAGCACCGCCTGCAGCGATTCCGCCGTCCCGGCAGCCATCTCTATACAACGAAAACGATACTCTTGGCTCCGACGAGTCAACCCTCAAAGCCCTCGATCAACAGCGGCCCACTTCTGTGGCTGCAAGGAGTATTCGACGCTCAGGCGGTCTCGGTCGAATGAAGTCCATCCGAGAAGTCGCTCGCGGCGCTCACGAGGCCAATAAGCAGACCAATTCAACTAATCAAGGACCGTCGTCAAGCAACATTATGCGCCGAAAGAGTACAAAGATGTTCAACGCCAACATTGTACAAATTCGACCGGATAGGCGTGGCAGCGTCATAATGCCGCAGATTCCTCAAGATACAGTGCCAAAGCGACAGACGACATTTAGGTGGTTCAAGGGTCAGCTCATCGGCAAAGGTACTTATGGCCGAGTGTACCTCGGTATGAATGCCACTACAGGAGAGTTCCTGGCTGTCAAAGAGGTCGAGGTGAACCCCAAGGCGGCTGGTGGTGACAAGAGCAAGATGAAGGAGCTTGTTGCGGCACTAGACCAGGAAATCGACACAATGCAGCACCTGGACCATATCAACATTGTGCAGTACTTGGGTTGCGAGCGAAAGGAAACTAGTATTAGCATCTTTCTCGAGTACATTTCTGGTGGCAGCATTGGATCATGTCTGCGCAAGCATGGCAAGTTTGAGGAGTCTGTCGTGTCTTCACTGACAAGACAAACACTCTCCGGCCTCGCTTATCTACATCGCGAGGGCATTCTGCATCGCGATCTCAAGGCCGACAACATTCTTCTTGATTTGGACGGAACTTGCAAGATCAGCGATTTCGGCATCTCCAAGAAGACAGACAACATTTATGGCAATGATAAGACAAACAACATGCAAGGTTCGGTGTTCTGGATGGCCCCAGAGGTCATTCGGTCCCAAGGCGAAGGTTACAGCGCCAAGGTCGACATTTGGAGTCTGGGTTGTGTAGTCCTGGAGATGTTTGCTGGCAAGCGCCCCTGGGCCAAGGAAGAGGCTGTTGGTGCCATCTACAAGATAGCTAATGGCGAGCGACCACCGATCCCCGAGGACATCCAGGATACTCTTGGGCCGCTGGCCGTTGCCTTTATGATGGATTGCTTCCAAGTGTAAGGCTCTTGATATGATAGTGTGATTCGCAAGGCTAACAAGAAGACAGAAACCCCTTCGACCGTCCCACAGCGGATGTGCTCCTCTCGCAGCACCCGTTCTGTGAACTGGATCCAAACTACAACTTTTACGACACAGTGCTGTATCACAAAATCAAGTCGTTCAAATAAACTAGCTATAGATACACGATCTTGAACGAGGTGGTCAATTATCCTTCACTTCCCTTCTCTTTCTGCATGTATTAGTGGCATGGGAGTTACACGCTTTTGAAGTTCGAGAGCGACGGCGTCATTATGGGAACACGGCTTGATAGCTGATTGGCATTGTTTATGTATGAGGAGGGGGATGCAAATGGCAATGAAATGAACGGCTGGATGGCTGGCTGGCTGATGATATCCGATACTGTGAAATATGTATGTATCAAGTGACTGACTCAAAAGAAATGTCCAAGCTAGGTACTGACCTACTGGGGCACTGCCTTGAAGTCAATGGGTTTCTACTTCTCATAGTATGAGTTTAATATGTGTTTATTAGACCTTGGCTAGGCATCTGCCCCATCATATGCTTGTCAGTCGTCGCAACTCCAAAGTCAACGCATGATAAGCCTTGAAAAACAGAAGTTTATCTCTTAACGAACATTACCAGCATCGCACACTGTTATAAAAGCCTCATCTCCGTTCAGTACTATTGCAGCTTCATTCATCTTAATACACTCGAGTTCCATCCAGTAGCACATGCGGCTTCTCTCACGCCTATCGATATTTTGATATATTCTACAGCACTGTTTGTTCATGGGCGACCCTACCAAGGAAATCGCTGCTCTGGCATTACGCATCTATGGTGAAGATCGAGGTCACAAAGAAACTGGCGAGTCTTCATTGCCGACTCCTAGCCTTTCGCCGCCGGCGTGGCTAGCCCCTCCATCGTCGGATGATCAGCTTCATGTCACGGCCAGTCCCAGTCCACCTCCATCACAACCAAAGCTGCCGCAGTATCTAGAACCTGCCATTCCACAGCCGCAATGTCATCTCCCTGTCCGTTTTGACCTAGACCATCCGTCTTTGGCTCCAGGGCCGAAATATACCCATTCTCAACTCTTCCTTTCACATCAAAGAAGGAACTCACGCCCTAGCCGCCCTGTATTACACCTCAGAGGCTTGTTCCGCAACAATGAGCTTCTCCCACCATCTGGCCCAGATCCGAATCAACATCGGCGGCTGTCGTATTTTGAGGACGGCACTTGGCAAGAAGGCGCAGCGGCATTGAGCCTACTCCTTGTCCACCTTCCTAACATAAGAGACTACGAGGGAGAGATGCTGAAAATGAGGCATCTCCTCGAGGAAAAGATGTTTGAGCTCTGCCGTCTCATGGAACAAAAAGAGAATAAAGGTGTTGAGCTTGAGATCTATGCTCTCACAGAGCATGGAAAAGGGGACCATCCTAGAGAGCTCGTCGAGAAGATGATGATGTCTTACTTGGAGTTCGGTTTCAGGATGGCTGGGAAAGAAGACCAGCAGAGGACCATCCTCGAGCAGGAATGGGCAAAGATGGAAATTGTTTTGGGTTGGGTGTTGGCCCTCATTCGGCATTGGAATTAAGATGTATTGAAAGTGCCCTTTACCGATGCAGTAGAGCAAAATCCTCATCATCACCGGCGACATCAGGGGGCAAATTGGAGGCCGTGGCGGAAGTTTGGTGCACACAGCAATTGAGTGCGCCCTCACGCATGCTTTCTGTCAACCGTTTCTGATAAACATTCGTGTTAATCATTCAAGACATTCTATTCTCTATAATATTTAGTGTATCCTCAATATGAGTCAATAGCAAGATATCTGTCCTCCACGGGTACCATGATAAGTAAATTGACTCACTTGAACCTTTCGTCCCTAGACCTTCACTTTTTGCCCTCGGCATCCCTTGTCTTCCCAGCCTGTCCTTTGCCGGGGGCAGCATCAAATTTCGACTTCCAAGTATCCTCCTGTTTGAACATTCCGATGCACTCGGCAGCACTTGGCTGTCCGTATTCAGGATCAGCGCCACTATCTAGCAACTCCTTGATTTTGTTATTAGTATTTCGATTCTGTTCCCCTCTAAAATACATTTTGATCCGGAACAACTTCAGAGACTGACTCACCTGGATTACTGCATCTTCCTTCTTGAACACTGCCCCAGCGAGAGGGCTCTGCCCTCGGTCATTGAGGCGATTAGGGTCCGCACCATGTTGAATGAGAACCTTGACTAAGTCGGCATGGCCATGATACGCAGCGAGCATAAGCTTGGGTTGTCAGCACAGGCTGCTTGAAGAGGTAGTGCTCGAGGTATACTCGAGTGTCATGGGCATACCAGAGTATCCCCTTTGTCGTTTGTCAGATTTGGAGGTAGGCCGGCTGGAAGAGCCTGCTCAAACGTAGCCACGTCTCCCTTTCTCGCCGCATCGTACATCCTGCTTGCGAATTCTATCATCTCGGGTGTGAGAGATCCCGGGCGGGCTGGTTGGTTGGAAGCGTCGCTCATGATGATGCCTTAATTGCTGCCTCAACACGTTTATGTGATGTCTCTCGGTTGGCAAGATGAACGAGCGCAAAAGTTCCAATTTTGAGTAAGTCACAAAGAAAAAGCTGGTTCTGGGTGCTTCTGATGTTGTTGTGATGATGGAAAAGAAGCCCCGAGTTATCAAGCGACGTTGAATGAAATGACGTATGCTATTGGCTTTATTCTATGGCGTAAATGCCGGTAAAGCAGTTTAATGGGACGGTCACGGAGGCGTACTTCTAAAACAGATGATAACGCTGATTTCCTAAGATAATAATATTGCGCAAAATCATTTGCTAAGCTGTCTTTGCTGGAGAATCTTATTTCCAGTTGCACTCGTGTCATTCTTGGTGATATCAATACTCATGCTCATACTCGTACTCATACTCAATCTGTGTCACGCCCTTTGGTGGTCTCTGACCTCAAAACTCGTATGCTCAAGTTCCAGGCTCAACGACTCGTAAGAAAGAAAAAAAGGAGGAAAATTCTCATCACCGATAATAAGCCTCGTGTTTCGCTCAAATACTAAAAACGGGAAAATAATGTGATCGCGATGCATTCTCGTACAGTTGTGTTTACAAGGGGCTAATTGATCAAAAACGCCACATGTAGAGCATCGTTTCGTTTCGTTTCGTGCTAACCATTTCTGATGAGTCGACAAATAGTGAGTATTATCAGAGAACCTACCGTAAGGTACACTCATTTATCTCAAATATTCATTTCATACTTCATTTAGTGCAGAAAGTCTGTAATACCATCGCCTTCGCCATTGTCTGGCTCATTGGGAATCGGCGGGTCAGGTTTTGGCGTCTCTGGACGATGCGCAATGGCGACAATCGGGTTCATGATGAATTTGGTGTGTTCTCCTTTCTTCTGATGATGTTTTATTCGTCTCCTTAGGGACAGCTCGATCGAGAGGATGATGGTTTTTCACTGTCAATCATTAAAGAGGGAGATGGGTGGGATATATAAAAGCAAAAAGTCAACTAACAACGCGGGGGGGGGCACGTTACGTTACGTCAGGGTTTGGTGAGCCATCTAAATCATTGGAGGAGTTGAGCCAAAGACAAAAAACGTGTGTTTTACATTCCATCCAATCCATTCCAACTCAATGCCTAATTGCCGCGTGGGTTAATAAGGGGTTGCAGTTGGGTACCGTAGTGAGTGATCATGCGATTTCTTCAAGGCCCAAACGTCGGTTATGTCTGATATCCTCAAAAGGGCCGTTAAGTTCCAGGACCATGGATATCATTTAGGCAACATTTTATAGTTGACAGAGAATGCGGGGGTTGGCGATTGTTTTACAGATCTTTGGTAACATGTGCTTGCTTTTTCCGCGGATCTGGATAATCAATCGTTGGTAAAGGTCCCTCCCTGCCTGTCCCTCCCTGAGCATAGGGTAAATGAGTTGTTGTAAGTTATCTATCATGGTACACTGCGTTGCACATTGATGCACCTTGTCTCGATATGTACTTGCATGGCATGGCATGATATCATCTGATATGATATCGAGCATGTGATTCGAGCCTCACGACATGCAATAAATTTGGCTGGAACCCTGACCCTCTCTTCGTCATTGCTGACTGATACTAACTAGCAATTACAGAGACACCTTTTGTCTCTGGAAAAACACCATTTCTCGAAGAAACCGCCTGGACCAGACAAAAATGCTCGTCGCTCAACTTTCCCCATGTACAGACAGACAGTATTTACGGAGTAGCCCCCATCACGATGTGGAAGTCTGACAGGGACAGGGAGCAAGGGTTGAGGAAACCCAATTGGCTGTGACATCCTTGGAGCAGTTGGCAAAAGACAGTTGACGAGTGTGTCTGTTGTTGAAAATTGAGCGAGATCGGCATCTTGGACGTTTCGGGGTCTGCATGATGAGGCATGGCCGCTTTCTATAGCATCAGCCCTTGAACGACATACATATCTTCAACACCACGCTTAGATTACCCGAAGCAGCATCTCGGAAACAACGCGATGGAAGAATACCAGCCAGGATAGGATTGTCGCCAAGTTGCCCATTACTACGATCTCCGTTCCCCTGATGTTTTTGTACATATGTACTTCTAATGCTGTGTGGCTGAACTAATAACAGTCGGATCCGGCGGGAGAGGGAGGATACTTCGGCTTGTGATCGATCCTACGAACGAGATGAGGGGTAGCTAGCTAATAAGCTCTCTCTCTACTCAAAGCGGTTCACTACCTCATGGCAAATATTGGTTCTCAATTGATCGGCATCGAAATCTCAAGCTTGTTGGATTTGGCCGAGCTTTCCACTGATGGGTACTGTATGTAAGACTCGAATTGGATCCTTTGCGGATCGCTTCTTAGCGGGAGACGTAATATCAGATCAGGGCAAAGCGGGTGTCGTGCATGCATGAGACGGACTAGACTGTCTAGATTGGCATCAACTTCTGAGCTGTACGGACGGTGCATGCGGTCACGTCGGATAAAATGGAGGATACAGACAGAGAGAGGTCAAAGTCAAAACCAAAAGGTCCACCATGAGTTTGCTTGCATCCATCCATCCATCCATCCATCCTTGAAGGGCGTGTGTGCATAGAGAGGAGAAGAGGAAGAGCTTGGTGAGACGCGTACGGAGTAAGTGGATATATCTTCCCCGGAACGCTCAGGGCCAGGAGAGGCCCTTGTTGATCAAGTCGAATATTGAGGCTATGGAGAAATGATTGACCATCATCGTCGAGAGAGACAAAAGGGTTCGTGTATGACCTCAGAAGTTGGGGACTCACTCATGACCCAAGGTAAGGTAAGTATGTATGCATCTCGGACAGGTCACAGGTCCGACAGCGTAACCCTACAGTACTGTACAGTACAGTACAACCAACACAGGAGAAATTTCCTTTCCAGTAAAACAATACGCAGGAATCATCATAACTCACAAAGCATGCCACAAACTGACTCTTGACAATCCCCAATCTTTAGATGGGAACCCAATCGGCAGGTAGACGGCCAATTTGCGTTGCATTTCAGGCCACCAAACACGTCGGGTGAGCTGCTACCGACCCGATATGAGATGCCATCATGAGAAAAATTGGAAGAAGGACCTTCTCGTAAAATTGAGGCTAGGGTAACAAGTATCATGATATCAGTCCTTGAGGTGTTCAAACATCAGATGTTAGTTGGATCAGCCACAGACGATACATGGTGGAAGGAGACGGCTACTTGATTTTGGCCTGTGATTCAGGTGGATGTCAAAGTACAGACTGACTAAGCCCGTGTACCTCCGGCACCCGCAGCCGTCTAAACCGTAAGCGGGGCTCCACCAGCGGCCGGGTCCTCCCACTGATTCTTCTCTTCATCATCCTCCTCCTCCTCCTCCTCCTCCTCATCATCCATCATGATTCATTAAATCATTACACCCCTGTCAACTCTCTTGTTTCCCCCCTGGGGCCCCAATCAAAGCTCCCCATTCTCCAGCTTCGTCCCCTGCCCGTCAGATGTCAAGCATGTCCTGCGTGGCCATCTGTGACCTGGAAAATCAAGTAGCTTGCCTATTGAATATGCTACTGATAGTCAGAAAACGACTGTCGACGTGAAATAAGGCCCGACTAGCTAACATGCCACAATCTGAGCCTTGAGGCCCTGGGCTGGGCACTGTCTGTTTCAACCTGCGAGCCTGTTCTCAATTTATCCCCGCGAATCAACGGTTACGAAACGATTCGATACTACGTATGCATTACACTGTCTGCTATGCTATGCTCCTTCGTTGGCTCTGCCAAGCCCATCAGCACTTTGAGCAATTTGACTCTGCGATTGACTTTGGTAGTGATTACGATTACAATCCTCAGCACCTCTCACAGCACGAGTTCGGTAACACAAGGGGAATACTATACATACTGTACCTACAGCGGGAGGTGGCGCTAGCAATGCCATTCCCGTTTTGGTGGCTGCAAAATATATCGAGATACAAAGATACATCAGACCACTTTTTGCAACGACCGTCAACATCCATCCATCGTCACCATCCGAAGCTCCAGAACGTGTCAAAGCTATCCACCTTTGGCTCGTTCTTGGCTGATATCTGCCAACAAGAAACAAGAGCTAACGAGCTAGCCAACCTTACTTGGGTACCTATACCGATCTCCCCTTCTGTGCCGCCGGCGGAGGACGAGATATCGATGTCCTCCAAGGCAGACCACTTCGCTCCCTGTCCCATCCCATTCCACTGAGAGTCTGTCCTGTCCGGTCCGTCTTCCTTGCTCTCTTCCGCTCCTTATGCCTCTTCTGAATAGTCAGGGTAGGTTAAGTTAGGCAATTGGGAACGTCCCCCACGCACGCCACTATCTTGCCCATCGCTCATCTCATTACCCATCTTGTGTCTGAACTTTGAGCCGCCCAGCCCAGCCCAGCCCAGC
>JAAOAI010000369.1:0-13415 GCA_013758895.1 Fusarium bulbicola
TCCCCTAGCCACTGTCTCTTATCGCAAAATTAGGTGTCCGATAAGACAAGACCCGGGATTTTAAGCAGGCCGAGCTAGTGGCTCCCTACTCCGTACTCTCAGTGGCTTTTACCCCCGCACTTTTGACTCGAGCAAGGCCCAGGCCCAGTAGCATAGACTACATCACATCATCTGCACCAACTCTGAATGTTACGAACCGCCCTCCAGTCCCTGCACAAGCCATACCAATTGCATCAACAACTCACAGAATGAGTGCCCCACGATCAAGACAGTATCGACGCGTTGCTCAAGCGTGTGATAATTGCCGGTACATTTATGCCCGTTTCAGTGATGGAATATGATCGCTGATGAGTTTCAGTCGCAAGAAGATCCGTTGTCCAGGTGAAAGACCGCAATGTTCAGCATGTACACGTCTTCGTCAACAATGCTCATTCACCGAGGTCAATCCTGCAAATGAGGATACAACGAGGAGACTGGAGAATCGCATGGTAAGGCTATTTATTTGAGCATCTCAAACTACTGGCTAAGAGCTGCAGTCCAGTCGCCTTGAACAGCTCGAGGATAAGTTGGATAACTTAATAAGCAGAGTTGTGTATGTTGAATAGTACTCTAGCTCGTGCAGCGAGGCCATATACACTGACGATCTGTAGTCCTCCATCAATGCAAGAGACTACCCCGACCTCGACGTCAGACAGGAATAACCGTATACCTTCATTCTCATCAACCTCGCCTCACACGACCCTTCCATTAATGTAACTTCTTCCGTCTGAGCCATGGTCATAATTGCTGATAAAGGACAGATCTTCAATACCAACGGAAGTCACTACAAGAGCCATTGACTTTTACTTTCGCCATATTCATCGACAACCTCTTTGGCTTTTCGGCGAGCGCCCGTTATTACCTTCCGATACATCCGAGGAACTAATCTATGCCATGTTGGCTCTAAGTATGACTCATAATACGGAAGATATGCCTGTGGATAGCCTTCAAAGCCCTGACTCTTGTAACAAAATCGCACGGAGGGGCGTCATGCTCAAGATTGCAGAGGGAAGAGTGACTATCAGATGTGCTCAGGCGCTATGCCTATTAGCATACTACAACTTCATCTGTACGTCCATTTTCGCTCTGTTATGATACAGTATTGTAATCCACTAACGCTGTCGTAGTGGGCAATATCCTCATGGCTGCCTTCGACATAGCAACGGTTCAGAATATGATACAGCTTCTTCCCGGCAGTGACAGTAACACGAGTGGCTCAGTAGTTTCGCAAGACAAATCCCGACTATTCTGGAGTATCCAGTGTCTAAGCTCTTCCTGCGGTAGACCAGTCTTGTTGCCTTCCATACCAACAAGTATAGACGCGCCTCGAATGCTCACAGTCGAAACCCGAGATTCTCTAGGAAGCTGCATTCCAGCCCCGAAAGCCACCGACTCCGGCTTAAGAGAGACTCTCGTTGACGTTTGGTCTCAGTCTCTGAAGATTTGCGAGCTTTGGAGTGACGTTAGGCTGTATGTAGCCAAGTGCTTTGAAGGCCTGGCCAAGCGTCCCTGGCATCCGGATTCCGACTATACCAGGCTTTGTTCGCGAATGCTAGAGGTTGAGATGATATGGCCTATCTCCCTGAGCTATAATGTAACAAAATTCCCAGAGCATTCTCCCCAAGAGGTAGAAAGCAACCGTATGGATTGGCTGCCGTGGCTCAGGGTTCAGATGACCTACCACACCATTCACTGCGTCCTCAATCATCCTTCCCTATATACGGTCATGGCTGAAACACCAAAGAGTAGACTCGGAGGTGACTCATTCTGGAGAGCATCTTATCTGAAAGCCTTAAGACACTGCACTTGGGTCTCGAGATTGATTCGAACAGCGGAGGAGAAGAACCTCCGACTGGCTGATCCTTTCTTTGCACAGGCAGCGGCCATCGCCAGTACGCTGCATCTATACTGGACAAGGACGAACGATAGCCAATTGCAGGCGTCTTCTGTGCGGAATTTAGAAGTTTGCAGGAATCTTGTGAGGGAGATGGCAACATGTTGGCCAGTATGCAAGACCATTGTATGCCGTCCACTTTCAATGCATTCTACTGATCACTAACGTCTATATCAGGAACATACTCTGGATCAGTTCATCGAGTCAACCGATCGATCAACTCAAATGGCGACTGACAAATCCTCACCAGCCGTTGTCAGAACATCCCTCATCTGGGTGTTACTGGATGTAGCGGCGCCGCAATTTCCCAACTACCATGATCAAAGCGTTCACGGCCGAGATGTCTGGGGGGGTCATGCAGCTACTCAAGACGAAGATGGCCTACCAAGGTCTGAGCCAAGTTCATCGCCAACAGATATGCGTGAGTCAACAGCTCAATATGCGTCGCCTCCAGCTTGGGTATCTGAAAGAATAGACACAAACCCACAAGAGACAGTAGAAAATGGGGCGATGAGGTCCCAGCATGGGGATGGTAATGAACATGTGACTACGCATGATTTGGCCTGGGGACCTTGGGAGAATCTCGGGCCGATGGGGGAGAACTTTAGTATGAACATGGACTGGTGGGACATGAATCAATTTTAAAAACCAAGTCATAGGGAAACAGTTCAAATGATTCATAATGCTATTGACCACTACTAAATACTACACTGACACAATGACACAATGACACGTGAGGTTTGAACCTCTCACGGCAGCTTGAGACTCTCCCTTCCCTAGGATGCACTTCGACCATACGGTTCGAATGGCAAGATGACAGAAACGATAGCCATGACAAAGAATAAAGCCCCCGAGATGTACAAGGGTGCTATAGTAGTAGTATCAGCAGTCACCGCAATGACAGCAGACAGAAGACCCATGATACGGTTAAGCGAAACCGCGATACCATTGCCTGTAGTTCGATGCTCAGACGGGAATACCTCAGCGGTGTATGCGTAGAGTGTACCGTAGTAGAGGTTGATACAAACAGCTGGGACTTGTCAGTATGAACAACATAATGGACGGGATGGGCTTACAGATGCAGCTGCTGATGGCAAGATTCTGGGCTGGCGTCTTGATGACGGTATAGCAGAAGAATAAGACGGCTGTGATCACAGCTCCAATTGCCATTGTGTATCGTCGTCCGAGGAAGCTCACTTCAGCAAGACCAGCGGCAATGAGAGGCCCAAAGATGGCGCAGATGTTGGTGATGGTGTAATCGCGCCAGGTTTCGGTGAAGGAGGGCTGGTAGTCAGGAAGACGGCTGCTGAGAAGGGATCTGCATCTGTTAGTCTCAGCTCCTTTAGTTTGCTGGACTTGGTAGGACTCACGGGAGGTAGAGGAAGAACAGAGGATACCCAAGACCGATCAAAGTCCAAGAAAGCCAGATGAGAAAAGTCGAGAGAGCCAGTTTCTTGGTAGAAAAGAGTCCCTTGACATGGCCAACGAGACTCTTGCCCAAGCCACGAACAGCAGAACCCTTGCTACCACCGTGCTCAGGGGTATGAGCTGTGCCACAAGCCTGAAGAGCCTCAAGTGTCAATGAGCAAGGTCGTTTGTAAGTGCTGGCAAGCTTTTGAAGAATAGCAACAAGTTCCTCCTCTTTGCCATTGGTGACAAGAAACTTGGGAGTTTCGGGGAGACGGATGATGAGGATACGGAGGGCGGACATGACAAACATGAGGGCCCCACCGGTGAACATGATGAGTCTCCATGATTTGTTATTCTGCCATGTGCATGTCTCGACCGTAGCGACGCAAGTCCAATCATTTCGAGCTGTGGGGATGATTAGTTAGTTACATAGCCCAGAGAGGTAAAACAGTAGAGGTAGCTTACAATAGTAGCCCCAGGCGATGAAACCAGCACTGGCCTGACCAACACCCCACCATCCAGCCATAGCAGTAATAACCCATTGCTGCTTCGCAGGTACAAACTCGAGCATCACAGTTGGATCCAAGACAAGATTACCGCCAGCTCCAAAGCCAAGGAAGGCTACAAAGACACAGAAGGCAACCCAGCTGGGACCAGCTCCTGCGACGACGGTAGCGATGGCAGCGATGAAGAGAGTAGTGTTGAAGGCGATTCGGCGACCGATGATATCTGCACCGAAACCCCAGAAGAGAGCTCCCATCTGGAGTCCAGCGTAAAGAGCCATGGTCGACCCAGTAGGATATCCTCCATGACCGATTTCAAGGTAGGCTTGGCCGGCTGCAACGCTCTGGAGGAAGGCTACCAGGGAGTCGGCTGCGAAGCCGAAGCCAGTGAGGCAGCAGAGCTTGAGATGGAAACTGGTCCATCCGATTTCGTTGATGGTCTCGAAAGTCAGCATGATCAACTCCAGCATCTCTCAGTGGTCTTACCTCGTTGACAAGATTGATCTTAGCGGAAAGAACAGGATCAACAACGTTACCAAGTTCATTGACGGTGCTGACATGATACGACACATCATCAGCAGCCATGACGTCCTTCTCCTGATCCCCACTCTCCTTAACAGAACTTAAAGCCTCAATAGTTGACATTGTTTTAGCTCTCAAATCATACGATGTAGAAAGGATATGCAAGATATTGCATCAAACATGGAGACGCAAGCCGCTTTTAAACCTGAATCAGTAATTCTCCATGATAATTCTCCAGCCTTGGTCCCTCGGTTATCCAAGCTTCAATGGAAATTGGTACGCGCTACCCCACAACCTGAGAGGATAGCGCTATCTAGGGAAGGCGGGGTGAAGGGATGGGAGATATGGGCACCAATAGGGGAGGCCGTTGGGATCTAGCCAAGATGATTAGATTGAGTGTGTTTGTTTAGGGCGGAGCATGACTGGGATAGCCCTTGGCGAGAGTGTTCAAGACGGGCGAATCCTACCATTGATTGAATAGACTTGTGAATAATTACTGAATGGTTAATGGCTATGATGTTCACTTGTCACTGTCTCACAGACCAATATCCGGAGGTGAGTCTCAGTATTGACATTCCGTACAGCATGCATGTCTTTTCAGCTTATCAGTGTAACTAGATAAAAAGCCCATGTATCTCAGTATTTCCTGTAGCTATTTGGAGTGCCTGTAGTTGAATCGCCATTTGTTTTGGGTGAGTTTCCGTGTTTATCATGATAAGCCTCAAGCCGAAAGTCGGACACGGACCGAACACGGATTCTTCCCGTGTCTTGACTAACTGGCTCCGTCCCCCGCTACAACCACCTGACGGCGGACTCGGAATCGAGTTCCCCGGCTTGATAATCTCAACGGCCAGAATCCGAGTTGAAGATAGTAAAAAGGCCCATCACATGAAGTCAGCCACGCAGAATAGTTTCAGACCAAGCCCATAAAGACCCTCCTCATGACTCGCCAATACAACAACAACTTAACCATTAACCTCGTTTAAACCTGCAAACATGTCCATCTCTATCTCGCCCTGTTTCATCTATTATCTCTTCTCAGCCGCTGGCGTTGCAGCGCTCGTATCTTTGCTAGCGAGGTATCTCTCACAATCCCGACCCCAGAAAGATCCCGTCCCCGCATTTCTCCAAGACACCACTTCTACCGCACGAGCATTACCCGCTTCTTGGTATAGATCCCCAGAAGTATACGAACTCGAGCGACGGGCTATCTTTGCTAAGAAATGGATCCTTACTACTCACAAACTCAGGTTCACGGAGCCAGGCTCATGGGTAAAGTTTGAGCAAGGAGGCTTTCAGTTCTTTCTTGTGAAGAATGAGCAGGGACAGATCAATGGATTCCACAATATCTGTAGACATCGGGCTTTTCCTATCATGACTGAAGATAAGGGAAAGTCAAGTATTCTCTCCTGCAAATACCACGGTTGGTCATATGGTCTCAATGGCCAGCTCGCGAAAGCTCCGGGATATGATGACATGAAGGGCTTCGATAAGACGAAGAATGGCCTTCTGCCTATCCACGTTCATGTTGATGCCAAAGGCTTCATCTGGGTCAACCTTGACTCTTCAAAAACACCTGAGGACTTCTCAACCGAGTTCAAGAACATTGATCAAATGGCAAGACATGATGGCTTCAATTTCGATGACTATCAGTTTGATCATACCTGGGGCATGAGCGGTGACTACAACTGGAAGACTTTGGCTGATAACTACAACGAATGTTATCACTGCAAGACGGCTCATCCAGATGCAGGTGATGTCGCTGATCTATCGGCATATCGAGTCGATACCAAGGGCGGTAACATCGAGCACTTTGCTAACACGAAACCTGAGATGGAAGAACAAGGTCTCAAAATCGTGAGCAACTATTATTTCCCTAACGCCTGCATGACTATCTCGTGAGTCTATCTTTCACATTCCCTTACTCGGCTGACATTATAGCCCAAACTTCTTCTACATGATGCGATGCGTTCCAACTTCACCCGGCCACTGCTCCATGGAATATGAAGTGTATCGACACAAGAACGCCACTGACGAGGGTTTCCAGACGATTGACGCGATGTTCAAGAGGATCTTGGCTGAGGATAAATGGCTTTGTAATAACGCGCAGAAGAACCTCAATGCTGGAGTGTTTGTCAATGGTGAGATGCATCCTAAGATGGAGCAAGGTCCTCTTTACTTTCAGCATCGCGTTAGAGTTATCTTGAACGGCCATTATCAGTTGGAAAAGGCGGCTGGGAAGGAGGTCAATCCAGCGCAACATGTTCCATCTGATTCCTCTCACGGGACGGAGAATGACATGAGATTCTGCTCAGGGTTGGCTTGCGGGAAGGACGCTGAGCAGCTAGCTTGGTAAACTCAAGCAGCGACAGAAAGGTTATGAACCGGGTGATCATAACATCGGACATCTTCACGGCAGCGTGAAACAACATGTCGCAAATCAACGATGAAACAAGTTGGAATCATCGTATTACTGAACTCCATAGATAGCTAAATATGAACATGCCTCATGATCGTATATTCATTCCATATCCCGTCTCAATCTTTAAATCTTCCCAGAGTTAGAAGTAAAGTACTTGCTAATATCATTATCCTCACCACACTTCTGACACTTGTGAATAACAGGCTTGTTCGTTCCAACCTGCGGCGCAACAGCACCAATAATAGGTCTATGAGATTCAGTCTGATCAACCTTACGCTCAGTCTCAGGTTCCTCGCGAATCTTGTCCTCAACAAACTTCTTATCCTTGTTGCGAGACAAAGCAGCTGCAGTACCAGCTGCCTTGGCGCCGAAGTGACTATCATCCAGACGCGGGCTGCTGGGAAGGGCGGCTGCTGGAGATATCATCGTCGTAGGCTACGCCGGAGGGAGTGCCGGATGCGAGGGTATTGTACTTTCCGGCGTTTGCGTTGTCGGCGAGAGTGGAGTGGTGAGAGTCGGTTGAGCGCTGGGAGTGCTCCGACTTTCGGGAGGGTTCGTGGCGAGAGCTGTCAAAGGCGGAGGAAGAGGTGCTGAGGTCAGCATCAGTACTAGTAGCACCAGTTTGGGCTGTTCGAGAACCGTCGTTGCTCAAGTATCGATCCTCATCACGCTTGTTAGACTCATGCGAGGCAAGAGCTCCAGCACCGAGGCCAGCAGCAGCACCGGTAGCGAGTCCAGCTCCTCGGTGAGAACCCTCCTGCTGGTAGGATTGAGAGGTAGGATCGCGAGTAGAAGTGGAAGTAGGCTGAGTGGTCTGAGACTCAAAGCCTCGGTTAGAGTCAAGGGCAGTGGGTTGCTCAGAGTGATGATCGCGACCAGATCGGGAGGCCAGGGCTCCAGCGCCAAGTCCGGCTGCAGCACCAGTAGCTAGACCAGCGCCGTGATGAGAATTTTCCTGCTGGTGCTGAGAGGTAGGGTTGGTGGAGCTGTATCCAGGCTCGGTAGTCTGCGATGAAAGACCTCGGCTGGAGTCAAGTCCTGAATGACCAGTAGGCTCATGTTCGCGTCCAGATCGAGAGGCTAAGGCTCCAGCACCAAGCCCAGCGGCGGTACCGGCAGCAAGCCCAGCACCACGGTGGGAATCCTGCTGCTCATACTGAGATGTAGGAAGGGTAGAACTGTAGGCAGACTGGTTGCCCTGCGACTCAAGACCTCGGTTCGAGTCAAGCCCAGTATGCTGACCAGTAGTCTCATGCTCACGACCTGATCGTGACGCAAGAGCACCAGCACCAAGACCTGCAGCAGTTCCTGCAGCAGTTCCTGCAGCAAGTCCTGCACCACGGTGAGAGTCATGCTGGTGAGAAGTCTGACCGACGGGATCCTTGTGAGAGAAGTTGGCTGGCTGGTCTGGCTGAGCACCATATGCTGAGGATGATCCGCCAAGGGTTGAAGGCTGGTTGGAACTAGAGTGCTGGCCGTAGTGCGAAGCGAGTGTACCCGCACCTAGACCAGCTGCGGTGCCCTTGGCGAGGCTTTGATCGCCACGAGAACCCTGCTGCTGGTAGGTCTGAGATGTTGGGTCTCTGGTAGAAGTGCTTGAAGGATCGTAGCTCTGGGAGTCGTAGCCGGTTCCGGTAGTGCCAGTGCGATCATTCTCAGAGCGCTGAGCATAATGCGACGCCAAAGCGCCAGCTCCAACACCTGCAGCAGCACCAGTCGCAAGACCAGCGCCTCGGTGAGAACTATCCTGCTGATGGGCAGTACCAGTAGGCTGGGTACTATAATCCCTCGTAGAGTCGAGTCCAGAAGCAGGATACTGAGTCGCACGTCGAGTCCCAGTAGGCTCCTGCGCTGTCACATCACGCTGAGTCTTGTCATCATGTCCCTTGCCAGCAGAGCTCGCACCCCATGCAGCTCCAGCGGCAGCCAGTGCAGGCTTAGAGTGGCCATGCTTCTCCTGATCAGCCTCCTGCTCAGCCTTGGCCTCTGTCTCAGTCTTATCCTTGCGATGGAAGAGGGCGCCAAGCTTGCTCTCCTTATGTTCCTTGGGCTTCTCCTCCTTGTGGTGAGTCTCTTTCTCCTTGTGGTCCTTGCCGAGAAGAGGGAATGATCGACCCTTGTGTTCGTCGTGGGTCTTATCGGTGGTTTGGTCGACCTTGCTTGGGGTCTGTGTCTCATCGTCGTGACGGCGCTTGCTAAGCTCATGGGCTCCGAGCGCACCAGCACCGGCGGCACCCGCACCAGCTAGGCCCTCGCTGAAATGAGAGCCGGATGTTTGTCTAGGTTCCTCTTGAGTAGTTCGCTGAGCATCGGTGGTGTTGGTAGTGGACGAAGTAGTGTCGCGATCGTTTCGGTGGAGGAATGTTCCGCTCTCGAGAGTGCCAGCCGTTCGAGTGGGTTCGGTAGCGCCGGAGTGGACGGCCCGATGACGTGCGTTCTCATCTTCAGGACTGCCGTGGCCAATGACAGTGTTGTGAACGCCGCCGCTGGGAAGGTCTCCCCAGTAGGGATGGTCTTGGGTAGAGGGTGCAGCAGCGCCAGTGGCTCCCTCAGTAGCGGGGATCTTGCTGGTGTCACCCAGACCTCCAGCAGCTGTAGTACCTATAGTACCAGCGGTTGTAGTGCCCGTGGTTGTAGTGCCAGCGGTTGTAGTGCCAGCATTTGTAGTGGTGTCGGTAGTTCTGTCTAGAGGATTATCGCGTCGCTCGGAGATGGGCTCGTTAGAGGGCTTGTACGAGGTAGGCTCGGTGAAACCAACGCCTGAGTCTTTGTGGGCGTGCCCTCGAGGGTCATCGGCCTTGTGAAGCTTGTTATGCTCCTGTTCGTATCCCTTTGAGTAGCCTTGGTGAGTTTCGCTAGGCTCCATTTCTTCTGTGGGGAATGATCCTGGGGGATGGTGAGACGTCTCTGTGGTGGTGTCCTTGGACTCGTCGGAGTGCAGAATGTCCTTGATCTTTGCGCTCAGACTACTCATTGTGAATATCGTGCAGTGTTTTTTATGGCAGGTATGGGTATCAAAAGTGAATTATTAGATGCTGATCTGTTATTGAGTCGTGAGCGTTTGATGATGAGCTCTTCTAAATGAGCCCTTGCACCGCCCTCATATACGACTTCACTTGTTCCGCAAGCAAGGCCAGCTCGACTTGCCTACGTCGTCGACATCATTATGACCGCCACGGGAACTGACAGATCGTGTGGGGTGCAGCCAAATCGTTGACAGACGCCTGGGTTTCCCAGCTTTGGACCAAGGACATCCCTGTCAGTCTTACCGCGTTAGGCCAAGAGCTGTGCGCCATTCCGTCATCCACATGCTCTAGCGCTCCAAATTCGGAGGACATCTTCGATCATAATTGTACAACGTATGATCTTCGCTGGGATTACGTCTTTGTCGCTATTTCCCTGGTCTGGACCTCTTCAGCTGCATGCGCTACGAATGGGAATTGCATCATTTCAGCCTGTCGGAGCCTGTCGGGATGGCCACGAGGTGTTTGACTGGTATTGCCCGAGCTGTCAAGTGTGTGAAAACAGGATTATGGTTCTTGCGTGCGGTAGCGTTGTGAATTCTATGTGTGATGCAATTAGGTCGATACATATTGTTTATTCCGTGGTTGTCAAGCTTTGACTAACTAGATTGAGATCTGTCTGTTATTGAGGGGTCAGGAAACTGAATTAGCATCGCAACGCTCTATCTACTGTAATCTCGGTTGAAAATAACTTGAATGACAGCTATTATCATTATTTAATTAGCAGTCTATGCAAGTTAATTAACAAATCAGTCTTTACATTAAATAGTGATCAAAGCTCTATGGTAAATTGACTTGAAAGATCTAGCTACCCTGCGACCAGATTCTCCAGACCTTTGACCTTTCTAATTGGATTGGTGGCTACTATGTCTCCACTGCGGAAAGGATTAGTCGCGTCACGCCATCACAAAACGCGAAACAACACTACGCGTTGCAGCCACTGGCTCAACAAGCCACATTCGGTATGTATAAGACATCTCGTGACCCTATCGCTTACGTCGACTTCACTGTCGTATATTGAATTGATGTCTGGGTCGTTTATTCACAACGTGATGACAGAGACTCTTCTCCATCCTCTTGAACGCTGCAGAGAAGACCCCAGCCTCTTCGCACGCATATTTACGCCCCAGACTGAACGGCGCCAAAGAATTGAACCGAACACGCCATGGAATCGACAATCTCTGCTGGCCACGCGCTTGGCGTCGTGAAAGAGAAGTCTGACACCGACGTGTCCTGCCCATCTAGACTGGGAATGTGACTTCTAGTTGCCAAGGCTGTATGAGATGCAAGTGTCGCGTATGCTGGCTCAGATGTCAGCGTCGCGTCTCCTACAAGATGCGTCAGTACAATATTCAGCAAAAGACATGCGTACACATACTCCATCTCAGACCACACTCCTTCAGTCCCTCCATCATATCTCTCGCAATCCTAGCACCCTTCGAGTTGACACTCAAAGCTTCAAACACTCTCAGACAAGTCTCCGCATCATCTGAAATACCAGCAGCGTCGAAACCATCCAATGCATCACCGGTCTGCTGACTGAAAATGCTTGAGACCACCAAGATAGACCCTGCGCAGATCAAACAGGAAATCATCTGCCACCAAGGGAATTCCTGCACCAGATCCTTCTCACACGAGATACAGTGCAGTAGACGTGCTGTCTCGCGTGCCTCGGCGATGCATACCTTTTCATACATGCTCACAAGGCCCCAGTTGGGCTGGCTGAGTGCAATGTCTGTCTCGTCATCGAGATTGCGCATGATTGGGTAGCACAGGTATGGCCTGTGAATGAGAGCTCGTAGATGGTGATACTTGATCGCCAATATGCTTCGCTTCGGTATGTTAGCGACGACCAGTAAGTCTTTAAATCTGATAGATACGCACCTGACGTTTGAAGATGAAGGACTTGTCAAAAGCATGTCCCAAGTCGAATCGCAATGTTCTAGGCAGTGATAGCTTCCAATGCAAGAGCTTGAGGTCGAGCTCCTTGGTATTGAACAGATCACTAGTCAAGCTCTGGCCAGCTCTCGGGCTATACAGATCTCGAAGGACCTGGCTGACGATCTTGGAGAAGGAGGTGACTTCTAGATGGTAGTCATCAACAGAAGGTCCCTCAAACATTGTCGTAAACTCGTCGCCGTCCCAGTCAATGTCAGAATCGCCCAGGCGAGAGGGCAGCGGAACATGGCAGTAGTCTTCATGGATCGCTGGGGGTCGACCAAGCTGCAGAGAGATCAAGCGATCCAGAACATATATGCAGTACCAGATCCGCCGCCGTCGCTCTACAAGTAAACGCCCTGACCCTTTGAGCCTTTGGGGATTGCTTTGCTCGACATGCAATCCGATACTCTGGGCCATACGGACAGTTTGTCCCAGCGTTGCCCAACAGCTGTCAAGTTAACTACAAATAAGTAGACTGACATCGGAATTAAACCTACCTGTCTGTTCGGCAGACTGCCAACATGTAGAAGCATTGGGCCAGGAGCAGGGAGACGTGATGGATTGACCGGTCTGCCCCTGCGGGTAGAGCTAGAGACAGTGCTTGAAGAAAGCAAATTTCATGACACTTGTTTGCTCCAATTTGCTCTCCCGGTATGCTGGTATAGTAAGCTCCAATGGCACAAATGACGTCTACTTATACTATCAGTAACGAACCTCGAATGTCACAACGATGGCTAGACTTACATATCAGTGCCAGTCTGGTATTGTCCAAAGAGCAGTCATCCGATGAAATGGGCCCATGTACCGACCTCAGCGGAAGAATTACATCGGGTGGACTGCTTTGGGAACATATGGGATGAGCTATATATTACCGACTTCTTGCAAGAAAACTTGGATTTCTTAACAAGACATTCCACATGTTGGCTTAAGAAGGGTGTCGCTTGGCTAAAAGTCTTTCCCAAAAGGAATCTCACGGCGATAGGGCTCCCTGGTATGTCGGCTTTAACGTGTCCAGTTAATATCACAAGCTCCGGCAACACTTACTCCATTGATTTTGTTAATACAGTCTCAGAATCTGTCTTAATTCTAATGACTAGTATACACTGTGAGTTCATCCTTCGTTGTATATTGAGCATAACTAAGGAGGAGACAGTAACGTCCATAACACTTGCTTTCTTCCTTATATACCCGATTACCCTTATCTGTATATTACTTATAGTTCTTAGCAAACTGATCCAGCGGCCGTTCTTTAAAGCAGGAATTAAAATATAGCAGATAATCCTTTACGTATTTTCCTTTCTCCTGCTTCTTGCTATTAGCATAGCGTGCAAGGTAATTAGTATAGGATTGTTAGATTATTTCTAAACGGAATATAGAGTAAGCAGAATATTATAATTTTAATAATAGTGCTAACTACTACTTTTACAGATTATTAAGTTAATTACTTTAGTTTTTACTACTTTAGCAGCAGGTCTATACTTTATTAAAAGGCAATATAGGTTATGGCTTTTTACAGATAGGGAATAGTACTAGATATAAAAGATTGTTAATTATATTAATATATTTCTTTACTAGCTAGTACTCTTTATATTAGGCTTTGCCTTACTTAATAGTATTAATAACTTCTAGGCAATAAGCTTATAGTGTTATATACTTACATT
>JAAOAI010000370.1:0-69461 GCA_013758895.1 Fusarium bulbicola
AGTTAAAGTATTAATACTTTTACTAAGGTAAGTTATATTTAGGTAACTAGAAGCTTTGAAAGTTAAAAGAATATAAGCTAATTAAGTTTATAAGATTAATATATAATAATTCTTAATACAATGTAAGTTAGGGTCTTTACCTTAAACATTACAGATTGCAACACAATAATCTATTCCTCTAATATGAGCTTTTATATATAGCTTCTGCAATAAAATTAGTTATATACTATAAGGCTATTACTTAGGATTGGAAAGATGGAATATACTTTATTTTAGTCTTTTGTAACGCTTTGGACTTTACTTCTTTAAATATTCTATTTAGAGTTGTACTATAGATAGTAACGGTGATCTTTAGTCGATCACGGCATTACCGCGTTTTGCCGGGTCTAGTCAGGCTAAATTGAGATGTAGAACTTAACCTTGTTAGTTGCGGAATACCGTGCTTACTAGGAAGCATTTAGTCAGCGGCGGTTCGGCCGGTATTCCTGACGGCCGCAGAGTATTGCATTCTCTCTTGATAGGGAAGTATTAACAAATCAGAGTTTCTAAATTTTCTGCCGTGGCGTTGAATATATGCAAATTCCGTGACCTCCGAGACAGTAGTGGCATCAGTTAAATATTCAGTCATGGCACGCATATAAAGACACTCAAGTTTACCGAGTATTGACTTGGCCACCATCTGGATAGATTTCTTTGTTACTTCAAGCATAGCATCACAGCAGGCTTGATTTACTTCCACGACATACCAAAAGAAACACCAACGTGACAACAATCATCAGGTCATCATCATGGATCCCACCAAGAAGTCAATCCCGAAAAGCATCTTGATCTTTGGTGCTGCTGGCCACATCGGCCAACCGCTAGCTGAATTCCTCACACGAGAAGCCCCCGATATTCATCTTTCGCTTGTCGCAAGAAGCCCCGAGAAGCAAAAATGCTACAGGACAAATTCCCCAACGCCCGGGTTCTTGCGGCTGACTACGAGGATCCATCTTCGCTCGCTGCTGCTGTAAGGGGCATTGAAGGCGTCTTTGTCATATCGTCCAGCGGCATGTCAGAAACTACTGCCATGACCAACCTCACGAATGTCCTCAAGCAAGATGGTTCTGCGATTCATATCATCCGCTTGCTAGGGATATTCCCCGAGTTCAACCCCCGCCGCGTGCCTGCAAACTTGGGGCCGGGGAGCCTCCCTTATGAACATCCGATTGCGAAGCGTATCTTGGACGAAAGCGGCCTTCCAGTTACGTACATCAACTCCGGGGCTACCTTCATCGATAATCTATGGTTACAGATCCAGCCCGTCCTGCTGCACAAGAAGTTCATCTGGCCCGAGCATCGTGTGCCATTTCTCGACCCGCGCGACGTCGCCGAGGTCGCCGGGCGTGAAGGAAGGCGGAGAGAATCTGGAATTTCTTCAAGTTCGAACAAGCCAATGAGGAACAATGGGCTTTGAATAATTTTGTTGAGCGGATTCTGGAGAGGAAGCCTACTACAGTCAGAGGCTGGATAGTCGAGCACAAGGACGCTCTTGTGAAAGGGGATCGTACAGTCTCGTGGGCATAGTCAAATGAGCTGCATACCTCACGATAATATGTCATGAAATGGAATACGAAGAAGGAGATTTGTAGTCTTGTTGTTAGATATAAAGATCGTGTAGTCACCAATAGATGAAATTTAGGCTTTTTAAGGACATATTGACTGCTTAGGACTAATATGTAGATCTTGGTTTATCTTTGGCCAGGGTTCATCAATGGTCTTAAACAGACGCTGCCGCCAACATATCTCAACCTAAGTTTTGTCGCCGTCCTCGAGCAGTGTCCTGATGTAATTATCAACGCGAGGTCTCAGCTCCCAAATATCTGATTCTTAACCACTTTCTAAGGCTCTAGTCCACTGTATCATACTGAGGTCGGGAAGAATTAGCAATGGTATCAAATACTGTTGAAAAGGGCCCATACATGTTGGAATTAACAGATAGCCCAGTTGCACTTGGGGTTGAAGACATAGTTGATGGTAAGGATGCCATGGCTCTTCTCATCGTTATCCTGCGGCCAGAAGACCGGAATACTGCCGCATTTCTTGCAGCCGTGAGCTTCGAGGTCCGAGATAAGTGTCTTGATGCTCGAGCCAGGCATTCCCCCAGTGTTCTGCAGGAAAGCGCAGAGATGCTGGGTACACATGATATGCTGCCCGTTGTAGTACCAGCGGTTAGGGTCGAGGCCCCTGGCCAAGTTTACGAAACTGGAGGTATATTCTCCCTGTGTTCCGCCGGTGCATTGGCTGCTGCCCTTGCAGTTGATGCCGGCAGCTGCCTGTCCGGCTGCTAGGAGGGCGGTGGTGATTATGGCGGTGAGTTGCATGCTACAGTTCTGGTGTTAGGCTTGCTGATAGAGAGATAGCGAGCGGTGCTGACCTGGCGTTTATAGAGGTGGATGAGTAGTAGGTTAAGTGAGAAGAGTGAAGTGAACAAGATGAGATAGAGGTCTCAAAGGAACAGACAGCTTTATATCTGGAAACCAGTAACTGAACGTGCACGGATATACAGTAAATTACCAGGGTTGAGCTTGAAGTGCATATAAAATTTCTTCTGTCGGGTTACGGTCGGGAATCAAAGTCGTATCAGTATATCCATTCTAGAATGTGTATCGCCAATCATAGGTTGTCTATCTAAATACATCCTTGCATCCCCTGGATGTAACATGGCCCAATACCGCAACTTGTGGGACAAGGCTGTAACATAGTGGATAACCGAGATGATTCAGCAGCTGAATAATCGTGCTACCGTGCATGATATTCGGCCGCCCGTGCAGATACGAAGTGTCGTTGCCTCTCCTTCATTCGGGACCTTCCATAATTGTAGTAGGTAACTGAGTAAAGCGGTCCGTCCGTGTGTGCATATAATTATTCCATCCGAAAAGATCTGCCTACCATTGCTTTTCGCAATCCCCCGCTAGCCAAAGGCCAGCGATTGTTTGAGGGTCTACAGCAACGTCCTGGGCTATATTCAGCTAGGTAAATTCATCCGGCACGCCAGCCTAGCTAAGATCAGATGTTCTAATTTTAATGCTAGGGACATGCTGCAGAATCTCTATTGGCACAATCGAAGAGTTACCAATGTCAACTTTATAGGATATAGTATCACCGAGGGATGGGGTAAAACTAAGTGCGCGACCGCAGTAATACTCACCGTGATCTAGAGTGTTGGCTCTGCTGCTATTTTCCGAGTAATCTTCGGAGACTGACAGACGGCAATCGGTGCCAGCTCCTTAGTACTAGCGGCGATAACTCTCACTATTCAGTGGATGTTGGGGTGGTCTATTCTATGAAGACAAGCAGGCTGGGCAGGTAGTTGCTTCGAAGCAGTAGCCCCTTCAGTACAGTATCGATGTCCTCGCGGGGCCAATGGATCTTGGTAATATATCTCTTCTCAAGGTCTAGTCATAGGACACTATAGAGTACATTCGGCACTAAGGGCGGTTTGAATAAGAATAAAGATCTTTGAAAAGTCAATATGGCCATCCCCACCTCGAGTTCAGGGATAAATCAACAAACCTTCCATAACCTGGCCCCTTAGTTGACGTCAAGGACAGATTCTATCATCTGGAGAAGTATAGAGACGGGGGCCCAGCAATTAAATACCTATGACAAAAAGAGATCGGCCTTCCAGATCCTACGGTGCGATAAACCTTTCTGGGTTAGGTTCTACCAAGTCCCCACCGTCTGTAAAATATTCATCTGGATACCAACGAGGAATCTGCAGAAGAAAGGACGAATTGAGGTCAATCCAGATAATAATCCGGCGTAGAAGTCCATTCAGACCCAGTGAATCCAGACCGCTTCTTTTCTCAACCATGTCATACAGCCCCTGCATGTGTATTCGGTACGACTCGATACCTCCGTGCATCGCCTCGAAACTCGCCATCTTTGCCACTGCCCCAACAAGCGCGTCGCTTGTATCATTACGTGTAGCCATCAATGCATTGATTGACGAGATTGCCTGGAGCCGAAGCTGCAGAATATAATTTGGCGGGATGGAGGTACCAGAGACTGATGACTTATTGGCCGCAGAAAGTAGCAGGACGGCTTGGAAGGGTGCCTCATCGGAGAGCACCAGAGGGAACCAGCTCGTGCGGAGAAGACCTTTGTTTCCGGGCTGGTCTAACTCAGGGATATCCACTGCCATGTGAACGAGATCTGCAGCAGCCTGTTAGCCTTTCGAAATGTGTACGGCATGTAAGGAAACGTACAGTGGTCCACGAGGCCTGGGACCTGCGGGTTCCAAGGACCAGGATAGGTTCTGAAGGGATCGACCCGGCCGCCGCCGAGTTGCTTTTCGACGGGAGGTAGGTGCCAACAGAGCTGATCAACATCTTGGCTGACACACTCAAAAACAACTTTCTGTTCCTTACCCCGTCCCCGACGTCCTTTTGGTCGGGCGGGTTTAGTGTAAGCTTTCCAGCCCCGCTTGGAGATATGTGACCGGACACTTGAATCGGCTTTTAGCAAATCCGGCTGATCGGCGATGACGAATTTAAGATCCGAATGCCGATGAGGGGTGCACTGGATGACTGTAGATCGAGACATGTGTATTGCGCTCAAATGACGAGGTGCTGAGGTTCTATGATAGAGAGAAAGAGAGAGAGGAATGAAAAACGGCTCATGTTGACACTTGGGCAGACCTAGACCTAAATAGGGAAATGCATCAGGCTCACTAGTTCATGTTAAAGTTTTGAACTCAGCTGCCAAGTGGCATGACAGCTACTGATCTATACGCTATATGCTCTAGCGTCATAGCGGCACTGTGGCTGAATAGTCTACGCTGTTGAGGAGTACCTCACTCTGCCTCTGGTCCACTTGCGTGCGATTGAGAGTATCCTTGATATTTATAAGCTACCCGGATGGTGTTTTTGTCCAAACTTGTACTGTGCCCTTGATCTACCAAGGGATCCAATGGCGCTATACTTAATATCGTAAATGCATATGCTCAGCAAGTGCTTCTGTCTTGTTGCATCAATTGAGAGAGATCAGCACGCAAGCCGGATTGCCTATATATACATACATGCCCTGACTTGAAAACAGGCAATACAGAAGGATTAACCCCACCCACAACTCACAATTTACAAACGCTCTCATCAGTTCAAAATGTCTCTCCAAGGAAAGGTCGTCCTCATCACAGGCGGGGCCAAGAACCTCGGTGCCGAAATTGCCTTATCGCTAGCCAGCGTCGGCGCCAGCCTAGCCCTCCACTACAACTCACAATCTACTAAGGACAAGGCCGACGCGTTAGCAAAGACAATCAGCCAGTCCTTTCCCAAGGTGAAACATGCGTTCTATCAAGGCGATCTCACCACCAAAGCAGCAGTTGACAAACTGTTTACATCGGTGCTCAAAGACTTTGGCAAGATTGATATTGTGATCAACACAATTGGAAAGGTTCTCAAGAAGCCCATCGCTGAGATCTCTGAGGCAGAATACGACAGCATGTTTGAGTGAGTCTCGCCTCTCGAAGCTCCACGTCCACTGTTAGTAACCAAGACTACAGCGTCAACTCCAAGTCCGCTTTCCTCATTCTTCAAGCTGGCGCAAAGCATGTCGAAGAGGGCGGGAAAATCATCACCATCGTCACTGCCCTTCTCGCTGCCTTCACTGGCTTCTACACCTCATATGCCGGATCTAAAGCCCCTGTTGAGCACTTCACTCGTGGCGTTGCTAAAGAGCTTATGGGACGCCGAATCAGCGTCAATGCTGTCGCGCCGGGACCAATGGATACGCGTAGGTTCTCCCCAACCCTCTTCTAGTTGTGTACTGACAATGGCGCGTCCTGTAGCTTTCTTCTATCCGCAGGAGGCTGATGAGGCCGTCGCCTTTCATAAGAGTCAAGCGCTGGAGGGTCGGTTAACCGAGGTCAAGGATATTGCTCCCCTTGTTAAATTCCTTGTCACTGAGGGAGGATGGATCACGGGGCAGACGATCTTCGCTAATGGCGGTTATACTACTCGCTAAGCACTTTGTCCTTTGTCATGGTGTATTTAAACTGAGACCGAATTATCCATTGCTCGTTGCACCATCGTTGGGCTGACAGTCGATAATCCTATTCGGGGAATTCTGTTTACACTCATGACGTTTGCACTCCGCTCTCCTCCATTGCTGCCAAGCCACTGAAACCTGGGCGATATTCCGTATCACTAAAGTGATTGGATACGTGATGAAACACTTTTACGCTAAGCTCATGGTTTCCGTTAAGCTTGCTTCTCATTCTGCATATCAACTGTTGCCAGGTGATTCGCACCAAATTTCATCAATCAGGTTGAGTACCTACAAATCAATGACACCCATGTTAACAACGACTATATTACATAATAAAGACCTTTAGATCTGGGACTAGTATACTCCATCTCTCCTCAGGTTTCTTCAACCAAACCTTACGGAGGGCTTCTACTCCCAAGTTTGTATTTTGAAATCCATTCCTAGTATAATGCTTCAACAAGAAATCAAGAGACCACGCCCTGTGCTCTAGTAGCCGACAATCTAAAGCTGCTATAAAAGTTGCCCACACGAGAACTTGCTTACCAGGTGCATTGTCGGGAAACTCTTCAAACGTGTCAATGTAGCGCTGAACTCGGCGAATAGACTCTTTGACACGCCTCGCTCTTATTTGCGGCGTCAACTGTGCTTTGGCGTCTAGTGAAACCTGGTTGAGATATATCCCACATGCCTGCTGTACTAAGTCTGTTACTAGGCCCAGGGAACGGGAATATTGTGGGTTGTTTTCAAGGCAGTGGTTTAAACACTCAAACATCCTGCCGACCTCATCTTCAGATGAGAGAATGTCGATTCCATTGTGCTCGGTAAGTAACGGGGCTGCATAGACTTTGAACCTATTCATGTCAATTAGTCTTTGGAGTGGTGTATACACGGAACATAGGTCTTACTTGCGCACCTGGCGAATCAAGAATTCGGCCATTTCTCCAGATCCGAGTGTTGCATCGCCACCCATGGCTTCAATTGCAGACTGGAGCATGCCAAACAGTATTGGAAAGTCAGACGACCCGTTGACCATTACGGCAGTCAAAAGTAATAGTATCGTCACAATGACAGAATGCTGATCGCAATTGTATAATTGGCTTCGCGACTGCAGGCCTCTTATAGCTCGAGCGTAGAAATCTCGACTCGGTCTATTGGATAGGGGGATGTGTTGCAAAATATTGGGACGGTGAAAGAGTGAAACTGCGAGGACTGCATCCATCACGAGCTCATCGCGGTCAGCTACCGGCAAGACTAGATAGCGCCAGCCGTTGTGTGGTCCGTCGACGGCAATCATTTCGCATGCAATATTGGATGAGACTGTATAGGAAGAATGGTATCAGCCATATATTCAGTGATGGTGATCCGAGAAACCTACAGTGGAGCATCAGGCATCTCTTCCATGCTGGGACATGATCTGGAAGAGGTGAAGGGAGTATTAGTGCATTATTGGGTGTGAAGATCTCATCCTCACAGGGAGAAGACCTCTGGACTTCTTCTTGATTCCAAATGCCACGGAATGATAGCCCGTCACTTTCACAAGACGATCCCCAAACTATTGTCGAGGCCGCTAATGGCTGAATCACAGGGGGTGCAGTGCCAGCGAAGCCTATCAGGGACACGGTATGTTCGGTGATTGTATGGGTAGACGGAAATGGAGGTAGAGGGTTAAAATTAGGAGACGTGGTCGTTGGACCTTGACCATTGTCATAGTTATTTTCGACACCATTGGAGGCTGATCGAGTTGTGCTTTTAGATCTGACAACAGGCGGCTTTGTCTTCTTCATCCTTGAGCAAGTGTAGCAAGGGGTCCTCTATTTCCTGGATGCAATGCAAGAGTCGTACCATGAATAAGCAGTCTCCATATCCTTGCCAACGCAGTGGCCTCTAGAGGCGACGCCATTGGAGAAGCGGTGGCGAATACCAAGACCACTGCAAGCGATGCCTTTTTTGATACATTTCTTGCATTCAGGGACGTTTCTATCGCAATTGAGTCGTCGTTGAGAGCATTCGTGACAACCTTGACGGTGAGTGTGCCTTGGGGTTTACCTAACGGTTTGGACCAGTATACCTTTGACTTTTGGCCGATAAGGACGAAGGGGCATGGCTTTACTTGGCAGATGATGGGATCAGATCAGACAGATTTGTGGGTGTCCGGAGTGATGTGATGGAACGTGCTGCTTAAACTTGTTACTCGGATAATGGAGCAGGTTGGGATTGGCAAATGGAGAATGTGGAATGAGGACCAGACTAAATAAGTATCTGTTCGCCTGGGACCCCTCATGGTCAAGCCCCTAACCTTGGTCTTCCCCGCTCGGGTAGCGCGGAACTTTACATGCGATAGAAGCATCTGCTACCATTGGTAAATATTGATTAGCTATCTATAGTCTTCTTGTCGTTCCCCATCCTTTATCTACAAGAAGCAGTCCGAGCTTCCTACAACCGAGCCTTGAAGACGGCAGGGTTCCCATCCTCCAACGAGATCCTCAACTGACGGATCCGATGTTCAGTTGCAAAAATGGACTTGGGAAAATTCTCGTCCGGATCCTCTCCCAGTATAAGTCCGGCAACCATCTGAGAAGTGAGAAACGCCTTGATCATGCCTGTAGCATGGTATCCACCGCACACCCACTGGTGACTACGGCCAGGGAAAGGCAAACGGCCAGCAAACGGAAGCCCATCTTGAGAAAATCCCAAGATTCCGGACCAAACATGAGAAACTCTGGTGGCTGCATCTGCGTCTGGTTCCGCAAGTGCTTCGTGGGCGAAACCTCGAAGATGTGACAAGGGACTCAGATCTGTCTGGCTATCATCTCCAGTCACCTTGCGACCCGTATTGGCCCTTCCGACGACAGCGACTCCGTCTGTGCGCTGCACAAGATAGTCGTAATCTTTGACGCCGTATCGCAACCAGAGTGAATGGTCGCTTCCGAGCTTGAGACTTGAACTGCCATCGGATGCTGCGCTATACGATAGGATGTTGCCTCTGACAGGAGAGATGAATGGTCGAAGCTCGGGTAGCAGGCGTCCAAGCCAGGCATTGGTTGCATGGACAACATGCTTGGCTCTAATATCACCCCGCGCTGTTTTGACAGTTGCGTAGTCGTCTTGCACTCTATCAATGATAGATGTCACGGGCGTATGAGTTTGCACGTTGACCCTGCCTTGGTCAATAAGAGGTCCCAAGACACCAGTGATCCATTTATAAGGCCACATGGACGCCGCAGGGATAGAGATAGCGCCAACAGCACGTTTTGACAGCCTCAGAACATCCCTGAGATAAGACCCGTCAGTGTAAACCGTATGCTTCTCAGCAAGATGCGGCGCATGAGAACGCATGTCTTCCAGCGCTGCGACGGCCTTGTCAAAGTCTTTTTGATCGTAGTAAGCTTCGATTCCCTGCGTAAGGACGAGATCACAATCAATACCATCCTCGCGGATCGCATTAGCCATGTCTTGGGATGCGCATGCTCAAAGGCCGAGATCCTCGCCGCCTCTTCTATTCCAAAAGAATGTTTTCGCTCCGTCCACATGGCCGGTGTCATGGTCTTACAGTGGCCGCCATTACGGCCTGTAGCGCCGGAACAGATAGATCGGGCGTCGATGAGGACAATGCGGATATCGGGTTGCTTCTTCAACAGCGTTCGAACGAGGTTCATTCCTGAGAGGCCAGCGCCAATGATAACCACGTCCATGGTCTCTGAAGGCCATTCTGACTGGTGGTTCGCTCGTGGGTGGGGTTGAGAATGCCAGAATGGAGAAGTGCCCTTTGGTGATGGGTGGCAAACCCATCGACTATCTACGGACGTGCAGACACTTATAACACCTTACCCAAGGGATCATGCCGCATGCGTCCATCCCCTCAGCTGAACAAGTTTGTCCGAGCTTTCCCCATCAATGCAACGTCACTAATATCCAGTACCGCCATCTACACGAATATTATGCTATCCTGAAACAATACCAAGGACCCCCCGAGAGATCAGCGCCAAACATCCGACGACATTCCCGAGGGCAAACCTTCCAGAAACCTGCTTCTCAACCAATCTGGACCCTTCTCACCATAAGGATACCCCAGCATCGGCAGTTCCGATAAACATAGGGATGAAACGAGTTATAAACTCTATTTCTCAGTGTCGGTGCGAGAAATAGGAGAAGTTCATGACGCAGCCGAGGATTCGAAACTTCGGGATGCGATTTTCCGTGTGGATCACCCGTCGTCAACTTCATGTGCACTGCCCTATACTGGGCCACGGTTACATTCTTCGAGTGCATTCATTATAAGGTCCCTGGGTCATATGTGAATTTACGCATTCCCTTTTCGAGTCATGAAGTGGAGTCGAGATGAACGGGGTCTGTGATATCTGGAGATGTTGGGGTTAAAAGATCAATGCGCCCCGACTTAATGAGATTGACTTTTAGCACCATCGAGCTTTGGTCATTCATTCGTTTGTGCAGCAATTCACTCTTTACAGTCACTCATTTATCGCATCGTTTTGCTTTAGCTGTTTCGCCCAGTACTCGCACTTGATATCTGCACTACTCAGTTTTCTCACCATGATCCCCTCTACGCTTCTCGCTCTCATCAGCTTTGTCTCGGTTACCCAAGCCGCAGCCGCTCCCAAAATTCTTTCTTCCGACGATTTCATCGTTCTGAAAACCGACGGCACTTCTCAAATCATGAAAGCCGCTGACCTCGAACGTCTTGAGACTGCCCCCGCCATCAACACCAAAACTCCCTCAAAGCGAAACATCAATCGTCGTGGCTGCGAAAGCACCGAAGTCCAAGTCCTTTCCGAAAAGGAGTTCCTTAACTGGGATATCCCCATGTCCCCCGTCATCAGCAGCCTCGACGGCTCCAAGGCCACCGTCAGCGTCACCTCTGGCTACACCATCGCCAACTCCCTCAAAGTTGGCGCTAGCTTCAGCATTCCTCTCATCGAGGACATTCTCACCACTTCGCTGAGCATCGACTACACCGAAACCTGGACTTCGAGCCAGCAGCAGTCACTTTCTTTCCAAGTTCCTGACAATCATCACGGCCTTATCGTCAGCCAGCCTTACGTCCGACGATTCCAGGGTAATGTTCTTGATGGGTGCGGTGATGAGATTGAGAAGACGGAGTTTACTTCGGATTCGTATGAGAGTCAGAGTTACGGAGATCTTGAGTGGGTCAAGGGCATTATTCGTCTTTGCAGCAGCGAAACCTATCCTGTTCCTTTCTGTAATGGTGAGGGCGAGCACAAGTAAGACTCAGGCTTGGAGTTTGAATGCGGTTTGCACAGGTAGTAGAGCGCCTGTCGCCAAGATCCAGCTCAAATGACATGATAATTCACACAATCAATTCCGTTCAAGACTGCTGTAATCACAAACCTATGAGCTGTTGACTAAGTCCAATGAATATCGCATGCTTCTAATCCTCTCTGTTGAAAAGACCAACATCCAATGGAACTCTTTCCCCCATCCAGATGGCCCTCTCCAAATGATCCCTCTTCTCCGACGCCCAGTGATTCACACCCTCTTCGGGAATAGTATTCGGGTGAATCAGAGCTGACAGCGGTCCTCTCCAAACTGCAAGCCACGCGACGAAAGCACCGAATTGAGCGGGCGAGAATACGTTGACTTCAAACATGGCGATCGGATGAGGTCCGATTGGTCCCTCCCAGAACTTGTAGATTCGTAGTTCGGGGACTACCCAGTGTCAGCTACTGTTCTTGGCAAATATGGGTTTAAATAACGTACACTCTCTTCGGATTCTCTCCCACAGTTCCTTGGCGTACTTGGTCTGCGTTTTGTTTGTTTGGAGGTAGTAGATATGAATGTCGCTGGTACCTGTCAGCTTGTCACGTGCAGTCCAGGAATCGAGCTGACTTACAAGCCACCACGCCGGCTTCGATCCAATGGATCTACAAACTTCTCATATGCTTCGCTGAGCTTTTCCGCCGGAGTGTTCACATAACTCTTTCCATCTGCCGCCTTCTCGTCTGGCAATGGTGGGGCATTCTCATACCCGGTCAAGGGAGAGGGGTATTTGAAGACGGAGGCGTCGCCCATGATTGTGCTCAGCAAGTGTTGAAGATAAGATGAGAGGGTTTTAGATTGATAAACAACTAGTGATTGATAAGGTGTTTATGATGTTACAGTGAATCAAAGTCTCTTTGTTCTTGGGGGCCAGATGCGGGGGATTTAAAGGCGGTTGTTGGTTGCGTGACTGTTGTTATTAATAAGCTGCGTGAGTCAGCAGCCGAAATACGAGCGGGATCGCCCGACGCGCGCGGTGATTACCCTACACTGTCGGCTTCTCAAGTCAAGTGGCGATAAATCAAAAATGTATGTCTGAGGGTTTTCTAGATGATCTAAAACCGCGACTTGGTGTCAATGAGTTTGAGATCACGGATAACTATTTTGGAATCCACAGAATGACGGTTGCTTGAAATTGCCTGATCATGGTGTTCCTTCAGTTGGTCACAAGATGTAAACCACGAATACCTCTTGCTGCAGTGACAAGTAGACCGAAGAGGAACACAAAAAGTTGGACTTGCCACATGAGGATCAGGGATAAGATCGAATCAGGCTGACGGATAAATGTCAAATATGGCAAGGCTCGCGACATAACTTAAGTTTGTCATAGATTATTTTCACAACACGCGACGACATTCTCTTCATAGCTTGCAGGGAAAACGACCTGTGAGCATAGTGTTTCTGCTGATGATTATACTTCGATAGCCAAGACATAAAAACCCCACTGGATATAGATCGCTCGATCTTGGGGTTATTCACTTGAATGAAACATCCAATTAATATCGTGAAACGTCTTCCCGATCTAGGTCGAGGTCTGTGCCGTCTCGGTCTTATAGTTTAACCGTCCAGTAAAGGAAGGCAAAGATTCGATGGTACATCGGACCTTGATCCAGTAATAAAGATATATTTACTTAGGGATAGTAATCTCAACGCTCGCACCCATGGAGCTCAGCCACTCTACTACGGATCTTGTATCATCACCCATCTTCTTGTCCACATGAATTAGCGGATGCTCTGCCATACCAACTGCACCATGTCTAAGCTGTTCTCTGACCCATGGGACTCCCAAAGCCGTCCATAACGAATGATCAGGTTTGAAATCCTCTCTTTCCAGCCATGCTCGATCAACCGTACCAAGAATGACATCAACCATTGGAGGCCATCCTTCCGGGCCCTTACCCTCATCTATAGTGTACGCGACAGGTGTACCGCAGCGCGCGCAGAACCACCGACGACGCCCAGGTGAAGAAGCAAAGCCAGTCAGCCAGGAAGAAGGATCTAAATTATCCTCAAACTCTTTCCCATGTAGCCATTCAGAGTCCTCGCGATCTGGAGTCATGGTCGAGGGGTCATCTGTTTTCTTTCTCGATGAAATCTTAAATGTCAGCGCGTGGAGGGCAACATATTGCGTTCCGATTTGTCCCGTGGCCTCCCGGCAATTGTTGCAGTGACAGACGATGGAGAAGGGGAGTCTGTCTTTGATATCTGCGTCTTCTGATTTATATGGCAGTGCGATTCGTGATTGCCATGGAGGAACGAAGATGCGATAGCGAACGGCTTTGCATTTGCAGCCGCCTTCGAATGTGAATGTTCCTTTGCAGAACGGCATTTTGAAGAGAGTTGGTGGATATAAATTGAATGGGAGTTAAAGATGTATATTGATGGATTGGTCCACACAAATTGAGACAGGTAATGAAGCACAAGAAGCCAAGAACAAAAGAAGTGTCGTGAGACTTCTAGATCTTGGCTGTGGAAACTGAAGATTGGGCAAGGTGATTCGCAGTCAGCACTAGCAAGTTGAGTCGTCAGCATAGTCAGCGTCCGTGTTCAAATTTAAGTGGCAGGATCTGGACGAGAGTCCATAATTGTGTGATGATTGGCTGAAACCGTGCCTCTTTAGGATGCAGCCCGCAGGGACAATTGGCGATATTTGAGGAATCGCGGTTCAATAGGAAGAGTTTGGTATCTCCTTGGACATATATAGAGCGCTATTTCCATCTTGGGGTATACATACATCAGCTGTCAAGAGCGCAGTCACGCCCATATTTACTTCTTGAAAGCTTAAACTTGAAGGGGTCTAAAGTGCCATTGACATCAATTCTACACCGCGAGTATCACAGCCTCACAGCTGAGTTGGATCATGTCTACCATGGACTTGTGCTTAATCAAAGAGTAAAGTAAGGAACGTTGTACTCTTGATTGTAAGAGATAATATATTAGAAAATTTGTGTATATGCTCGAAGCAGCCTAGACACTGAGGTCTATGAATATGTACAGTAAATGTCTGAGACGCGACGTGATCAGTTGTCACCATCAACATCGTAGGGAAACAACCATCCGTTCTCATCGTTATACTCATCCTTGTGAGTAGTTCCATGCAGAACTTCATACCTCTCCATATCAAATTCATCGTCGCCGGCCTCTCCATTAATAATCCGTCCAATTCTATGACCAATCTCACGACCCTCGGTATAGCCACCATGGACAAAACCAAAGAACTCAGCCGAATTAGCCTCGCCGGCAAACCAGAGGCGTTCCACGTTAGAACGTAAGTTTTGGTGCTTCTCAAGAGTCATGCCTACAGGCCAGTTGCTATACGATCCGTACGCCCAGCTAGACAGGTTATGTTAGTTACAGAAGGGTTAGGGGTTGTTGATCTACTTACGGTTCAGTGCTCCAGCGAGGATAAGAGAATGCTGTAGGCTTGTGGACCTTCTTATCGGGGTACATGGACTGCAGAACCTCTACGACTTGGGCTTCAGTCTCCTCGTCTGTTTGTCTCTCGACCTGGTAGGCCTGCTCGCCGGTGACTGTCGCGAAGATGATGTTAGATCCCTCAAGGAAACCTTTGCCGTTGAGCGGCTGAAACAGAGGGTAACGTCCACGCTCAATTGGATCGGCGTAGAGCTGATACTGAGCATCGGTATCCCAGAATGACTCGTTGAATTGCATGAAGATCTTGGTATATGTCCCCATCGCAAATTGGTCAATAGCACTCTGCTTCCAATGAGGCAACTGGGGTTTAAACTCAATGACGTCCTTCTGCAATACGCCAAGAGAAAAAGTGCAGATAGCATAGCTGGCTTCGATGCAGCCACCATCCTTGGTCGTAACCTTGACACCCTTCTTGTTATACTCAACACCCTCGACGGTAGTCTTGAGAAGGAGTCGTGGGTCGTTCTCCTTGAGGAAAGTTTTGGCTTCCTGCTTAAGGAAATAGTTATACCCGCGCTGGTCAATAACTAGGTTACTGATATCGCTGAAATAACCAAAGGTGGCGTTATCTCCAGCGACGCCAAAAACAAGACCGCTCTCATCAGGGGTCCAGGCAGCCTCAAAGTCCCATCCCCACCAATCTGCTGCCTGTGCATACATGTCGTTCTTATCTGGTCTCCAGCCTCCAGTACGGAGACCAGCTCGAGCAGACAAGTCCTGCAGGTTATCCAGCAAGATTTCACCGGACTCACCCGACGCATTCTCAAAAGCTTCATCTAGCTCGGCGATTTTGTCGGTCCAGTTCTTGGCGCCCTCGTGGTCAAACGTCTTGAGAGCATCGTAATCGGCATAAGTTGTCTTCAAACCGTGCTTCTGCGCCAATTTCCAGATGGGGTTCTCGTGCGTCTCGAGTGATCCGATGCCTTCGACCCAATTGGCACCTAGCTCGATGGTGTATGGCTTGCCAGTTTTGGCATTTCGGCCAAATTGCTGGCTTCGCAGGCGACCTCCGATGTAGTCGTTATGCTCGACGATAAGGAAGTCGGTGATTTTGGCTTGGGTCAGGTTCTGGGCTGCAGCGATACCAGCGACACCAGCTCCGAGAATTGCAACCTTGGTCTTTTTGCAGGTTCCTTTATCTCGAGGCGGGAGGGTGGCTGCCTCGGCTGCGGTGAAGAAAGCTGTGAGGACAGTAAGAAGCTGTGCTGGTGATTGCTTCATGTTGGCGGTTTTGGGTAACGAGAGTGTCCAGGATCAGCATTTGCGAGAGCTACAAGGAGGGAGTTTGTTTTTATACGAGCTCACCCTGGGAGTAATTAAACCATCGCTCGCTCTACCTCGGCGAGCATGCGTAGACCGTAATGATTCACTAGCCTCGTTCGCCCAACTTTCGCTGGTGGAGCCGCGGAACTCCCCGTCCCAATGCTGGCCCGAGACAATTGTTGATCATCAGATAAAGCAAGACATCCGCACTCTAGCCGTAATCTGGTGGGCTTTTCTCCCCTGGAGTTATTTAAATTTTAGATTTCGTAAGCTGTTGGCTCTGTAGCGTCCGTTAGCTCGTCGGTGCTATTGCCTAGCTAAGGAGGTCCCTGACGCTGCTATGTAGAGCATGACTCGCGCTAATTAGCTCGCCTTTCAGGTTCGTCTTGCGTCGGAGCCACCGGAATCTACATGATCTATCCGTACTGCACATGCAACAATTGCGATTCGCGAAGTCCGCGTACTCTATACTAGTTGGGATTTGATCCAACCCAGATTCGAGCTACCTTGTCTCGGGTACAGTTTTTCGTGGCTGTTGGTGGATTGCGCTTTGTTGTTCACAACACTTGACAGGAATATGCACCATTGTTATGAACGCTGTAGTGTTTCCAGAACCGTAGCTAGTTCGCTTGGCATTCGCGCGGCTCGATGCCAAGTCCGCAGGAGTTAAGCTTATAAATTCCGAATTTTTAAAGGTAGTGGATATCTCCAGCTCCTGAAATTATGAAACTGGACTTTTGATCTCTCTCATCGTTGTTCGCCACGTTGTCTGCAAGTGCTCGAGCCCCCTCCTCTCCCACGCGTGGGACAGCGCTAATGGTTGATTGGTAACTTTTAAGCTAAACATTTATGGTTAAATATACTGCATGCCCCCCAATCCATTTTTACCACCTCTGCGGCCAAGCCATGTCAATCCTGTCTTTGTTTGCTTCTCAGTTTGGCTGTAGAACCAAAGACTCGGGTCGCTCTACCGAGCGAACGTCTCAATGGATACCAACACTTCTATTGTAATTTTCTGCCTTTTTCTCTCGTTTCTTCTTTTCTTAACTAATCTTTTCAGGGTATCCAAGCAGTGCTGCTCATCTTAGCATTAGTGGTACTAGTCCTACGATGCTGGGCCAACTTTTTAATGAAGCAGCCTTTATTCAGCATGCCTGATATTCTTGCTTGGCTAGGTTGGGTTTTCAGCCTCGGATGGTTTATCTGCTCGACTCTTGCACTTCGAATTCTCATCGATAATCCTGCAATCGGCTCTGAACTTGTAGTGAATTCAGTAGAATACTTAAAGGTACTATATCATATGGCCGCGTGAAAAAATTATCAAGCTGACCAAGTGCAGATAGTATTAATTGCAGAGTACTTCTTCGATACTGGGATTTATTTTCCCAAGATATCTATTATCTTGTTTTATTGGAAACTAATCCCTGGGATCTCCGGGTCATTGAGACGCGTATTGCTTGTCATTACGGTTTATCTTGGTTGCGCTCTACTTGTTTCAGTGCTTGTGAACACTCTTATCTGTTTACCGTTTTCTGATAATTGGTAAAGTCAAATGGCATAACTGTCTTATCGTCTTACTAACAGATACAGGTCCATCGAAAATCAGCTCAAGTCAGCATGGAATTCATATGCTGCTTTTTGTATTCAATGGGGTCTCAACTTCTCAACGGATTTATTAAGTGTGTTTAATGCCTGCTACTCACTGGGAAGAATCCATCTAACGTGACCGCCAATAGTCTTCTTCTACCCCTTCTTTCTGCTCAAACATCTAAAACTCCACCGAAAACAAAAGATCGCCCTTATTGGCATTTTCTCTTTAGGTGCTATTACGTTGATAGTCAGCCTGTCCCGGTTTATTGCCTATAATGCCACTGATTTTGAGCTTGACGACCAGTCTGGCAGTATGTCTTTCTAGTCCCTGCTATATCACATTCTTCGACTGACCTAGTATAGATACCTTGTCTCTCGCTGAGATGAGCACCGCTGTTATAGTCGTGTGCCTCCCAGGCCTTCGAAGATTTATTATGCGATCGAAATCATCTGCAAATCGCTCGTCGTCGAACCAACCCAGCGGCTACGGCGTTCACACAAAGATCACCGGAAGAGGCCAGAATGCCGAAACCCCTCCATCACAGTATGCTAAATGGGGGGGCGTGAGAGATGATGAGATCGAGCTGGTAACTCACATTCGCGTTTCCCACGAGCGATTGAGTCCAGATGATACTCGCAGCGCAAGCGGGAAAAGTGCAGTCAGTCAGACTTTTGAAGTATAGGGTTTCGGTTATTAGACTTAGGCGTTGGAGGAAATGTAACGTGTATGACAAGCCAGGGAGCCAAAAGCCCTTATTATGTATGTGATTAGACTTCATTTAATGATGCGTGCACGGCTCAGTGCCATGCCCAAGCTGAAGCATATGTCAGAGTTTTGCGCCACGTTTATCTTTGCAGTTGGCATTCTGGGATTGCTATCATGGGTATTTTGACGACAAATTCTCAATTGCAATCGTGGTGAATCATGTCGCCATTTCGTTGACTCTTATAGAGTCCCAAGATCAGCTTTTTTCCACTGGCGATATGTAGGTAAGCCCAACACTTGATGCCTTGTTTCCAATGCACATTTTTGCAAGATTCATAACATAAGAGGGCCAAGTCTGCATGAGCATTCTCATACAACCATATCCGTAAGGCATTCGCTTCCAAAGCTAGGCGCGTCATGCACCAAAGCAATGACATGCTTTCCGGATATAAGATAGTCCATCCATTCGTACCAGTTGGCTCATCGCAACCTGTTTTCACTTTATCCCATTCAACCAATCGACTCTTTTTTGCTGCTACTTTTCGGACCTTCAAGGCCAATTAGTTTCCATCATGGCTGAGGCGCTTGGGACTGCTTCCGCTCTGATAACTATATGGGATCTAGTTAGTAAGGCTAAGGGGATGCATGATCATATCAAAACAGCCCCAGGTGCCTGGAAGCGATACTGTGATGGCCTAGAAAGCCTAGGCCATGTAAGCAATACAGTAGCCGCAACACGAAAGCACAAGCGTTAATCTATTCCAGGTCCAGAACGTCCTCGAAGAAATGGTTCAAAGTACGCCTCGCATGGCGATTCCCATGATTCAAGTTCGCGAAGGCAAAAGGCAAAATCTCGCATCATTCGTCAATGAGAATCTTGAGACTGTCCGCAAGCAGGCAGTCAACATCCTGGACCGACATAATCTAGAAACACACCGTTCAAGCGCAAAGAGAATTCTCGAACGGCTCAAACTCTGTAGGGAGAGTTATCTGTTCGTCTTGGATGAGCGAGAGATCAAATCGTTAGGAGAAGCCGTCGAGTCTGCCAAGTTGACACTCCACTTAGCATTACAATTATTGTATACAAATACGCTCTTCTCAGGGTAAGTTAACCTCAAATTCTACATGAATGCCCAAGTTGACCATGACGCGTCAAAGGGGACAACGAATGGAAGAAGAGCTTAGAAATATCCATGATAGCATGAGAAAGCAGACAGATGCGTTGGAAGCGATTGAGAAGAATAAGAAGTTGAGTCAAATACCCCTAGAGGTCAACTTGAGAAAGGGTTCTGCGTCTCTACTCAAAAAGGCCACGAGAGGTTCAATATTGCGACTCGGTCGACCAAAGAAGAAATCCAATCATGCTTTTAAAGCTTTGGTAGGGTCTAAGACCGTTACAGTATCCCAGCTGGTAGAGTCAGAAGCGCAACTGTCACCTGGTAATGCATCACAAGCCATCACACTAGAGGAGCAGGATGAACTGGCCGAGATGAAAGAGGTGACACATGACCTCGACGTATCCGAAGCAAGGGTCAATGCGTGTGACAAGACAGGCGATAAGCTGGAGAATCGGCAAGATGAGAACCATTCATCTCTGAGCAAATCACTTATCATGGTGCGCCAGGAAAAGCCACAGAACCGACAATACGACCTTGTCTGGCGTGATGGCGAGATATTCAGTATCGGTACCGATACTGATATGTACAAGGCTGCTTTTGAAGCACAGATTGGGGACTATCAGAGTATCCCGATGTTTAGACTTGATTATCTCTTGGAGAACCTAGCCGATGCACAACAAGGCCAAGACGCGATTGCTCAGGATGATCCTGAGGAACTTTTAGCACTTGAAATGCCTTCTCTCGAAGAATCGGATATGGAACCTGCCGCCGAGGGCTTCTCCGTTCCAATAGATTGCCAGCGTCCCACTTATGCATTTATTGGAAAGGGTGTTGACTTGGAGAAGTACATTCTGGATGCGACGACTTCGCTTCCGTTTTGCGTTTGGGTTGTTTGTGACTTACAGCCATGCCAGATGTTCGCTCTTCAGGAGCCGTGCGATAGCGTGTGTAAGCACGCAAGATTGGAAGTAATGGATATATTCACACTTCAGAGAGCACTTCACTATACCATGACCTTCCGGTCCATGAGCTACGGCATGTTACTAAACGATGGAGCAGCGATTAGTACACAAGCCGATCTCAACTTGGAGTCTTTCAACAAGTGTAAGAACGAATGTCGACACACATGGATAGAGAGTGTCTCATCGCCAGAGGTATGCTGTGTACGACCAGTCAACCTTCGGGCTTGGTTGAGCGATGATATCGCTGAAGGTGAAACGGTCGCGTCAGAAGAAGACGGTGCTTCCTACGAGGACTCTATCTCTGTCGATTCAATCATCGATGATGACCGCGGTGATGATGATGATGATGATCAGCGTGCAGTGGACTTGTGGCAAGAAGTCATCAAAGGCGGCTCTGACATTCCGGCTCGTATCGACCTCGGGTTACTGGTCAGCTACCTCAAGGTAGTCGACAAATGCGACTTTGGAGAACTGTACTCGTCTCAAGGGTTAGATTGGGCTGATGCTTTACTGCCCAATATATCGACATCATTTGACGAGGATGCGATAGCGTGGCTCTGGATTCTATGGAGGCTTCATATGGCAACTGAGTTTAAGGAGCTATCCGCTATTGTAGCTCAGCAGGCAACATGTCCCCTTGTCCCAGAGCATGACAGGCATGGAGTTGAGATGCCCCAATGCATTATTAGTATGTACAGTGGACTCTGGCCCGCATTCTCAAAGGTGATAAAGTTACTGATGATGTATTAGATGCGATCGAACAGAAGAGAATTGATGCGATCGGACAGGTCAGCGAGTGTGTCTACCGGGTATATTTGTTTTGCAAAGAGTACAAAGATTCAATGGAGCAGAGCTGGCCCAGCTGGGGTCGCAAATCACAAACAACAAGCTCGACTTCGTCAGTGACATACTTGCTCCTGGAAACTGAGAAACATCTACCAGGTGTTCAAGAAGCAGGCAATCCGTACTTTCTCGATATCAGTTTCGAAGACACGGCTAAGTGGATTCGCTCAATGATGAACCCGGAGAATTGGATAGTCAGGACTCTGCCTCCAGTGACGGCAGTAACCCAGCTTCTGGCATATCTGTCGTTCTCGAATATAGGAGTCCTTCAGTGCGAGGTCGAAGATTCTACCGTCTTATCCTCTCACGTTCAAAAGGAGTTCACAAGTCTGATCACCAGGCTAGAAGCTGAAGACTGGGGTATAGAATTGGACACACTTACCTGAGATTGACTCTTGACGAATGAAGTAGATGAGATATTATTACAGCATATCTTCTCCGTCTCTCGTCAATTGATAAGTCCGGTATAAATACAAGCCAGCCTCGCTATGGACTTGACTGCACTTCCCAGAAGCAGTGTCGCACATTCAAAGGTCCCCCATGAAAAACAGCCGGTGCGCTTGCGCTTCAAGTTCGAATATTAGTATGAAAGTAAAGATTATACTAAATGCTACATACCTCATCTCATCTTCAGCTTGGGTCTCTGAACTCGAGATGCAGACGATGAGCAAACTTGATTAGTCGTTGGTCAATATGAAACAGGTAAAGCAAATATCGCGTGTTAGATATCACTTGCCGAGCTATGGACGGCCTATGAGAAACATTCAAAATAGATTAAGAGACAATATATTTGCAGCTGGTTCATAGGTGTTCTAGTGACCTCATGTTATCGAACTGGGACCAGATGCGTTTTGATGTTAGATTATGCATGAGGAAATTGGATGCTCGTAAACAGCAAAGTCAGATGAGGCTATTGGCAGGTCGTTGCTTTTTCCCTGGATTTTCGCCGACTAGTCACTGGACGGGACGTGTTAGCGTGCAGCTGAGATCAATAGTTCACTAATGACAGCGCGCTAGTGCCAAGCCCAACGCCATAAAGACATTACAGCGCCCATTTGCTTATTGATACTGATTTCACCTTCTTTTGTGTCTCAACTCCAACTTTGGTCATTCGCTAACCATGTATACTCGCGCGTTTCTTTCTCTGGCCGTTGGCCTCATTGGCGTGGCTGCTAGCCCTTGCAAGCCCTTGACGTCAGGTATGTTGACCAGTTGTTTAGCACTAGGCTTTAGCTAATGGGGTTCCGCACAGCTTCGATCGCTTCTTCTGTTGAGTCCGCTGTTACTGAGACGTCAACTTCGGCCGAGTCTTTGGTGACCGATACTCTGACTTCAACTGCTGTGGACTCTACCGTCACCGACTTGACAACCACTGCCACTTCAGCCGATTCCACGACACTCTTTACAACAGAAACTTCCGCTGCTACAACGGATTTCTCTTCCACCGGGACCTCGGCCGATACCACCACCGCTGATGCGACAACCACTACATCCGACGCCCCACCCGTAATCACCACCTTCGCCGTCGTCGCTGGCTCCGGCCCCTCAGCCAACAACTTGCTCAAATCGGACAACAACTTCGGCACTCCTCTGTACTTCGGCTCAAGCGTCACTTTCCCCGCGCAGCACTACAATATCGATGCCGCCACCGGACAGATCAAAGCCGGCGCCATGTCCCTTTGCGCATGGTTCACACACAGCGAGATGACCTATGCCTACATCACCGCATGTAACAGCAACAATGAGAATCTCACCCTCGGCGTGGTTTATCTGACCTGCCAGGCCCCTACTGAAGGGTCTGCCCTCCAGTGTAGTGTGCCAGTGCTAAGCTGTACTCAGTTGGGTGGTGGTGTTCAGAGTTGCGCTGCGACGACGGATAGGCTGAGTCACTTTACCATGCAGGGTGACACTGGACTGTTGAATATCGTTGCTGATGGTTTCACGGGTATTAATCAGACGCCTGTTGATCTGGTTGTCGACGAGGCTGGTGCTGCTGCTCCGACACCTTGAGCTGTGGTTAGAATATGAAGAAAGTGCAAGGACTGCCATTCAGTCTGTGTGCCTACTTTATGAATTTCCTGTATATAGGTTTTTATCATGAGAATGGTGCGTATACTCGAATGGACAAGACTCTTATCGAGTAAGCTGTTAATACAACAGCAATCCAACCTCCAATTTTAGTTCTTCGTATGGCTACCACCAAGACATCATTTAACGGTATGTAGCCACTAACAGCTCGGCATGATCATCGGATGCCTGTCTGTTTCACCTTGCTCTTAATGAAGCTCTGCATCATAAATATTATGTTCAAACAGGAAGTACAGATGCCGCTTGAACTGTTGAGTTGAGAGCAGGATTGAAGATTTGTAACTGATCTGTTTAAGGTGGATTCGTTTGATATGTCGCTTGAGTAATAGGAAGGGTTCGGGAAAGTAGGAGAGTTCTAGGCCATATAGATGCAATGCACGAAGGAGGTGCGAGAAGTGAAGATTAACCGTGCCGGACCCTTAAATTCTTTTATGTAGGTGGAAACGGCCGTGATTTCTTACAAATTTATTGTTCTCCGTATTCTGGTAACCTAGCAGAAGATTCATGCAAACTTGAAACACCCAGCATTTCCCAGCCTATTCAACCACATCTCAACATCGGAAGACACGCCCCGAGCAAACTCATCATCGACCGTTCCAACTTGCCAAGCATTAGTTATAATCAATTCCCCACCTTTGGTAGAGATAACATTGAGAGTCAATGCTGCTCCGAAAGAAGGCGAACTCTGAGCGAAGCTGGCACCATCGATACTCCACTTGTCCTTCCCATCGCTGTTCTGCGGAGGTCCGCCGTTGATGGCGCCTAGGTTGCTAACTTCAAAGGCATGCTCGCGCGTCTTACCAAGGCCTTTGAAGTATTACGGCCAATCACCAATGAACTTAGCCAAGCCCACCGTGTCATTCTTGGTACCCTGACTCAACTTTGCCAGCAATCCTTCTCTGATTGTCCTGGCAACGTCCCAAACGGCATCCTCAAGATTTGAATCTAAATCGGAGTTTGCTTTGGCATCGCTGAACTGCTGGCGGATCTTTGCAACAAGACCTTTGTCAAAGATAAAGGGCCAGTAGGCATAACAGTTCATAATCGTCTTGTTACAATCAATATCAGATTTTCCAACTTGGAATTGCCTGAAACAAATAGGCGTTCCGCATGAGAATGCTTGAGCCTTGTCCTCAGAGAGTCTCGTTGCTATTGATACCATGAGGAGTGTGTTTAAAAGTGCAGTCAAGGTCGTCTCATGCCTTCGACAATTGTCCAACACTGACGGGAAAGCTTCTTTCGTAACCCGCGTCCATGAAAGGCGAGTCTTTGCTGGCTCAGCGAAAATGGGCGCCCGAGTCGCCATGTGAGGTTTCGTTGATAATTGCGGAAGAAACTCGCGGCTGAGTTCTGATGCGATGTAGCCTAGCGAGATAGGAAGATCGATTAATTGATCCATCGGGGGCGTGTGGGGAGTAACAGGAACGTCGAAAGACCGGTTCTTCAGCGTGATGTTGTTGGATTCTGGCGTATTAAGGCAAGCAAGAAAAGTATCGTGAAGGATCTTGCCACTCTTTCCATCACCTGCCGAATGATCCCATGCAAAGACGACATCCATGAACCTAGGGTGTTTGTGTATCACCACCCTCCAGCAGGGCTGTCTCTCGAGGTTGAGATATGGGTTATTGACCTGCCATTCTAGGACATCACTAAGGGAATTCTCGGTGTCCTCAGAAGGCTCAGACCATGTTGTGTGGTTGTTAAAGTCGATGCGATCTAGGCGAACCCAGAGCGGTGTTTTGGTGTCATCATCGATCCGACCGACGGTCAAAGCCGGATGTTGAAGAATGGCACGCGCAAATGCAGTCTCAATTGCATGCTTGAACGAGTCTGTATCCAAGGCCAAAAGTGCTTCTGGTATAACGTAGCGGCAGGACAGAGCGCATCCGATATAAAGTCGCAGTAAGTGCTGAGCGCTTTGAAAGCATTCGCTGGTAGTTGTTAGATTTACCGTAAACAAAAGTGAAAGTTTAATACGAACTTGGGACTGAGTTTTCTCAGGATTCTTGCTTCCTCATCTGGGCTTCTGGCGCTCTTCTGTCCAAAGAAGCTGGCGATTATGCTGGCGATTATGCTGACGAGTAATTCTTAATTGCGGCCAAAAAAGAAATGGACACAATTGAGCTAGACGGGTTCGAGCGGGACAAGGCTATTTGTATATTACCCGTTGGCTCGAGCCGGGGGAGGCCGACCAAGCAACGGGTCGTTTGTTGGAAGCGTGTTAGAAAGCCGAGTCCAAAAGGAATGTGCTTGGGGACTTCTGCGAGGATGCTTATCCAGTCCAATCAGATCGAGCCATTCCTTTCACTGGCGTGGTTTTTCGCTCCTCCTTTTATTAGTGCTGACGCGTGATGGATCTTATCATCCTAGCTGCACGGTTCAGGATTCCGATTAATGGCATCGAAATTCACAGTAGACAAGACTTGGTGTTTGAAATGAGATACAGGTTTTGGTTATAGAATGAAAACCAGGAGTTGGGAGATGTTCATCTTCTAAAATACTTATCTGCTGTATACAATCGTGCCGCTATTAACATCCTTGGGCCAGGTTATTTGGTCTTGATTTTGGGGCTAAGGTCTAAATCCTGCCTTTTGGATGTACTATTGCCAGCTTCCAATTGCACTTAAATCATAACAGTGCCTTTTGCTTCCAATTAACTGCAGTACTGTTTCAGTCGCAGTACGTGTATTCGGATGTGGGCGTGATGCAAGATGACGCCAGGCCTTCATCCCTTGAGGCCAAACGCCAGTTTGGAATTTCCTGTGACTAAGCATATTCACCTTTACGTGAGGAATATTTAGAACTCCTAACAGAGGCACTCATTTGCCGCGGCTAGGGTCTTTATCGCTCTAGGTATGCTAGACTTGTAGCCTAGAATGAGATGCATAGTCAATCTGGGAGCAGAATCTCTCACGAGGGTGCTTGTCTTCCATATAAAGCATTAAATGCTAAGCGTAATCATCTATAATACTTAGCGTAAAATAAATGGAAGGTGTAACGGGCAGGTCTGTGAAAATTACTTCTGGCCGAATGTGTTACATAGTCTCTTCCAAGCGACATTAATGGGTCCCAAGGCATCTATCTATTGATTTCTCTAGCATAGATTAACAAGCTACAGATGCTAACTCTGGCAACGCAAAGCCTTAGCTCTTTATCTCGTAGCTTACTATTTGCTAAGCTTTCTAGGCTCATATACTATTTATTCTACATCAAGGCACTGGCGTCTCCATGTCCGCATTCTTTCGGAAACTAGACCTGCAACTCCAACATACCAACACTGTGGCTTGATATTCTGCTTCAGCTGACCGCCCGTCAGCTCATCAACCCCGCTCAGCCTCCCCGTTTCCAATCTATCACGAGAGAATGCCAAGCATTTCTTGTCTTGTCCCATAACAATGGTCGATCCAATATCCATTATCGGCCTAGTAGGCCAAATATCAGATCTCATCCAACGAGCCTACAACTACGGCAAAGCAGTCCACGATGCTCAAAGTGACATGCGCAAGCTCTACACCGAGCTTCTCGGTCTAAAAGGTGTATTAGAGCAGCTCGAGAAACTAGACATCGCGTCAGCTGAACCGCATATCGCCGATTTAATACGCTCAAAGGAGTTTCGCAAGACTTTATTTTCAACTTCGGAGCTTGTAGGTCGCCTTGTTGAGAATCTGAATAAGAAGCAGACTTCGTCTCGCCGTGTGAATGCGTTTCTGTGGCCGTGGGTGAAAGATGATGTTAAGGCAGATATTCAGGATCTTGAACGTGTGAAGACTTGGTTTATTGTGATGATGATGGCTGAGAACTCGTACGTTCTTTGATCACTTACTCCTGGTAATGAATGTTTCTGATTGCACTAGGACACAAATGGAAGTCTTGATGACTGAGTCGCATGAGATTTTGAATATCGCTAGAGAAGGCCAGTCGAGGGGGAAACTCAAGGATGAAGGTTTGTATCAGACATGCCAGTCTTTGCTAATGCTTACGTTTCGAACAGAGGAAAATAGAGAAAGGATCCGGGAATGGATACAACCATTTAGTCCCAAACAGCTACATGCGAAAGCCATTAAGAAAAGGATGAAGGATACTGGATCATGGTTCTTGGACGGCGACTTCAAAGTTTGGATGGATGGTGGTGAAGGCTCTCCACGAATCCTCTGGCTTCACGGCAAATGTGAGTCGAGGGCCTTTTTATCAGCTCAATCTTGCGCTCTTTCTAACCTGCATATATATAGCTGGGTCCGGAAAAACGACATTACAGTAAGCTAAATCACTGATCTCTTGTAACCGATGCTTAACAGATACCAGTGCCCCTGCAGTCGAGCAACTCCAGTCCCATCAACAAGAAAACCCCAAAACCGGATTCGCGTTCTTCTACTGTTCATTCGATAACAGAGAGTCGCAGCAGCCTCTTAATATCCTCGGGTCTATCTTATATCAACTCTCAGAACAGCATCCTGAAACCCTAAAAGGCATCGACCAATTACGCAAATCCGGGGAGGTCTTGGGTGAGAGTGCTATACTCAAACTCATCTCAGAACACATCTCACATTTTGAGAAATTTTACATATCAGTTGACGCTATTAACGAGAGTTTTAGGTGCATCGAAGTGTTTGAGTTACTTCTACAGCTTGTTGCCGACAACTCCAATGTGCGTTTGTTTGTGACTGCTATATCGAGCTGTTCGCATTGGCTAGAAGATCTGCAACTGGAAGAGCCACCAGAGATGATCGAGGTGGATATGGGTACAGGAGATGTTGATAGAGATATTGACTTCTACATCACCACACGAATGAGCGAGGAGCGTCTGCTGAGGCGACTCAGCAACGAGACCAAACTTGAGTTGCGTGAGAAAGTACTTGGCAACGCCAAAGGAATGTGAGCAAGCCCTCGCAATAGCCTTGCATATGCCTACGCTGACGTTTTCAGGTTTCGCTACGCCCAATGCCAGCTCGACTCCCTCAGCACCCTCCGAACAGCAAAGATGGTTTTTAACGCCCTATACGATCTCCCAAAGGATATTTACGAAGTTTACGAGAAGATTCTGCTGAGCATCCCGGACGCAGATAGACTTCTCGCTAGAGAATCGCTCTTCTTCCTCTCTGTAGCGCTACGACCACTTACAATACAAGAACTGGCAGAAGCTGCAGTTCTGGACGACTATAACGCCCGCATCGACGATGAGTACAGATTGCCGGAGCCCATGGTATTACTGGAGATATGCCAAGGCCTAGTGGATTACGACGCAGCAACAAGCGTGGTTACGTTGGCGCATTCATCAGTTCGGGCGTATATCACCTCTAGTCACACGCGTGAAGGCGACATTGGCTGGTTTGGTTACAACATTCCCGGCATACACGCCGATATCGCCAATAAGTGTTTATCATATTTGCTTCTTGAGGATTTCCAAGACGGCTGTTGCACCAACGACGAGCTTGAGAAGAAATTTGAAGACTATCCTCTTCTTCGCTACGCCTCTCAATATTGGCCTCTTTACGCAAGGTTAGCTGACCGCGAAGGGCGCCACGAGACGTCTGCGTTGGTATTTTGTCTAAGTCATAAGAAAGCTGGTGGCGGCAACTTTAGCTTCTGGGTTCAGTGCCTGATGCCTCATGCATCGAGGGATATTATGACGGCGAGCGAGCCTCTGTACTACGCTTCTTCCTTCGGGCTTGCTGACCTCGTCAAAAGTCTACTGACGTCTGAAGGTGTAGATGTTAATGCTCGTGGTGGTCGTTACAAATCCAGTGCGTTGCATGTAGCATGCTACAGAGGACATGCTGAGATAGCCCGCCAGTTGCTTGATTGCGGCGCAGATATTAATCTTCGCGATAGCGATGGTCGCACCGCGTTATTCTGGGTAGAGAAGTTGGGACGAACTGACATTGTTGATCTTTTGCAGGATCCCAAATATGCGCAAACTAAAGGACACACTGTCATGACACTCTCGGATCTTCCAGAGTATATTGACTACCCGATGTGGTTCTGCTGTGCTTGCAATGGTGGACCCCAGCGAGGGAGATTCAATGAATGCTGGGGTTGTCGCGGTCATGAGAGGTGCGAGAAGTGCATCAAAGTCGCTGGTTTGGTGGATATTGAGAAGGTTCCAGAGTCGCAAAGTCGATGGGTATGTTGTAATTGCGAGGCTGGGCCTTCAAAGATTGAGACAAAGGACTGTCGGGATTGTGAACATGAGAAGTGTCGAAGATGCTGGGTCTTTGATGTTTCTCTTCACGAGAGCGGTTCACAGATAATTGCTCCAGATTTATCAGAATGTGAGTAACTGGACGTATGTATGCGTGTCAAAACGACTTATCTACGAAATTGCATGATGTAAATCTGATACATTTTCCCCCTAAGACTGCTGTCCAAAAACAGGACCAAACTTTCCATAATACTCTGCCACGTCATTCGCAAGCGTCTCGGGCCTTTCCCACGCAATGAAATGTCCCCCCTTTTGATGTTGTCTCCAGAACTGGATGTTGCAGGTCTCAGATAGCCAATCTCGAGGATACAGCCAAAGCTATGAAACCACGTCAATAACCGCAGTCTCGTTAGGTCACATACAAACTCACCTCCTTTGGGAATAATGATCCTCCCACTGGCTGAGAGATGTACCTCCCCAACATGCTGTCCGGGTTGTCGTTCAAGACAGCCTCTGCCTCTTTGTAAATTTGCATCGCAGCGCTGGGACTGCCCAAGTAATGAATGAAAGCCCAGTGGATGAGCTCCTCTCTTGTCCAGGGATATCCGTCCGTCCAGGCCTTGAGCTTTCCAACGAACCAGGCGAGCATTCCGACTGGCGAGTCATGTAAAGCGTACCCCAGTGTGACGGGCTTTGTCTCTTGTATGCGTTGATAGCCACGCTAGATTTTAGGCATTGTATTAGTCTACCATACGGAACCCCAAGGGCGACATTGTGGGACTAAAACGTACCTCTTCCGTAGCAAACCAGTGAGTCCGCTCTAGGTTCTTCAGTTCCTGCTCTGTGTAGTCATTATTCTGATACCGAGCATACTTTTCAGGAGCCTTATTGGAGTCGGGAGGCAGCGCCAGGAACATGTTGATATGAATCGCTTGCACAGCGTCAGGACTGTTGAGTGCCATGTACCTGACAATGGACGATCCCCAGTCACCTCCCTGTTGCATTTAGTATTAGAATACAGATCCATGCGAAATCATATCGTTTCTTACGCACCTGGCAAACATATTTCTCATATCCGAGGGTCTTCATTAGCAGAGCGAAACAAGCCGCATGCTGCTCCAATCCGAAACCAGACTTTTTAGAGTACTGACTGAACCCATAGCCTGGAATCGAAGGGGCCACTACGTGGAAAGCTTGCTTGCCCGCTGGGGGGTCAACTAGCAGGGGAAGAATCTTTGTCGCCTCAAGAAAAGACCCAGGCCTTTGAACAAGTCAGTAAGCCGTTCGAAGTAGACGGTGAGGGGATGCGCACCAGCCATGAACGAAAATAAGGGGGATAGCATCTTCTCTGGACGATCGGTGGTGTAGGAAGTGAATATCGAGGGGCTCAAAACCGTCGACTTGTATGGGGGTCTTGAAATGGTTGAATGTGTTGAGGAATGCCTCGTATTTTCGCCAATCATACTCGTCGCGCCAGAATTCCACGACTTCTTTGAATGCTGAGTGTCCGATCTCTAGGTCGTTCCACTCCACATCTGCCATACCGTGATCCAATCGAGCGTATTTGAGTTTTATCTTGACCTCTTCCAGCAAACTGTCAGGAACATGAATCTAAGACACGGCCATTAGTTATGTCAATGATATGCCTCGCTCTATTTGACGCACCTTGAACGGAGTAATGCCAGCCATGTTGTTATGTGTAATGGGAAGCTACGGCGTGATGTGGTCAGTGGGAAATGGTTGAAGGTTGCCGGGAAAACAGAAAGTGAAAGGCGAAATACGAACCACCAGAGATGAGGCTGTCAGATTCTCATGGCATTATTTATGCGTTGTTATGCAGGATAACATCATACAAAAGCCACTTCTGTTAGTAAAGCCTAACCCCTCTTCTAGTGACCGCACAAGACAAAAGAATAGGCGACATGTCATCGTCTCGCCTACGCTATACCTTTTCAAGATAGTCAAGACCGCTTGGACCTCCCCATTTCTTCATCAAGGAACTTGGCCTCTTGAACCCGTGAGTCGTGACCACCATCGATGTTTGTAAGCGGCCTTTTGTTAAATCTCGGCCTCCGCTTGTCTGTCCTTCGCTTCCAACTTCCTTCTGCAACGCATCCGTGCAAGCTACTGTACCCCGCGCGTTTTCGCATGGTGATGTGGCTGAGCCTATGTACAGAACTTGGGTTGGTTGGGAAGCTAGACCAGAAGGAGTTGACTCCGCCAACTCCTTCGGGAATTGTCGATTAAAGAGACCGCAAGAGAGTCACTGCAGGCCAAATCATTGGGACCATGGCAAATGCAAGCGACAAAGGGGTTCATACATTTGACCATTCTTGGTAGGATGCGTCCATGACGGCAACAAAGCCCGGGAGGTCTTGAAGCTGCCTTCATGCACTATGCTGTGTCTAGTTTGTGCGGCTGCGCTACACATAGCCTTTGTTGACCTTGATGAGCCCAAACTTCGTGAGCGTCACTTGCAGCCCTTTTTTCAACCCAGGCACTTCTTGGCAGACCTTCCTGTTTATTTAGTAACCGGAGGTTCTCTTTGTTTGCGTAGTCTCGGGTAACGTAACTCTTGAAAGTGTCTGACGTGAAGGTTTGATTCAAACGCTGCGCCGCATATTATCTCTACATCTGAATGGGAGCTTACATGGGACCGTTTATATCAACTCATCCATTTTGGGACTTTCTCTTGCAAGTAACTCACTTAAGGACCTATAATCCCAGGTTACAGTTACTGGTAATAATAGGTACTCTTGACATCCGTGAAGCTACTGAGAGACTTGGAAGCTGGAGAAGGGGGAGGTGCTAATGACTGGCCGCTTAGCTGTGACGGTTGCGATGTGTATCTTGTGTGCACGATCTACCAGATATACTTGATGGAGGTACTCCAAATCCAATTGCATTGGTGTCCTGTGAGAAGAGGTTCGGCAGTGATTTAGTGGCTAATGCCTCTATGGTGACATTATCTCTCAGTCACGGGTATCAACTGCGAACAATGCATTTGGCGCCTAGTGGTGGTGATAGCAATAATTAGATAGATGGCCTTTGAGGATATTCACCGGAAGAGCTGCCTAGGCATGTGCAATGGTTGGATGCCGAAAGGTCTGCAAATACTCCTAGCGAGTCTCGCATGATAGCGATTGTAGACATCCTTCAGTTCGACACCTCCTGAGCGCCTGGTTACAGAAAGCAGTGCGCCAACGAGATGGATTCCGAGGCACACGGTTTTCAGTACAAGTTCCTACAACACTGAAATCATGTAGTTGCAAATGAGGAAGGCTTCAGAAGTTTGTATTGATGTCGAATCTAGAATTATTATCAATGCCATTCATCTATATCATACAAGGCTATTCATGGCGAGACTTCCACTCGCGATCAAACCGAGTCAAAGCCCGTTGTGCCGTGGGCACACAATCTAAAGCCTTGATAGATATTCGAGAAGGCAGACTCAACATATAGACCACTGACTGGGCAAGGTCCTCAGCTACCAACGGCTCATAGCCCTGGAAGAACTCATCCATAGCGCCTTGGTCATATTGAACCCTCTGGAGATGGAAGTGGGTGTCAACACAGCCAGGTCGCAGCACCAGAACCCGGATATCTGAACCAGCTGTCTCCATGCGGAGACTATTAGTGAATCCTTCGAGAAAGGCCTTGGACGCATGGTAGACTGCCTCGCCATTGAATGGGGGGCATTCCAGCCCGGTTACGGAGGAGACATTAATAATAGTGCCCCTTTTTCGTTCCCACATGGAATGGTTCAAGATGGCGTGCGTCGCATACATAACACCGTTGATGTTGGTGCCTGACATTTGGGCAATCTGGTCAACAGGGATCTCCCAGAACCGTCCAGGGGCTCCAAGAGCTAGGCCAGCCTCGAAGAACGTTAGTAAATAGCTTTAAGAACATGAAGAATGCCATAGGCATAAGGATAGGGCACTGACATTATTGATCAGGATGTCAATCTGACCAATGTCAGATATAGCCGCCTTGACAGCATTCTTAACATCGGCTTGATGCTGAAGATCCACCGGGTACACTCCAACCTTGACATTAGGGAACTTGGAGGTGATATTTTCTCGAACCGTCTCGAGCTTATCCTACACCAACAGAAATGATTAGAATGCGCGAGCAGAGGTTATCGGAACGGTGGGTAAGCTGACCTTGCTTCGGGACACAAGAGCAAGATTGACGCCCTGCTCAGCCAAAGCAACAGCGATGGCTTCACCAATGCCCATAGAGGCTCCGGTCTTCCCACAAAATTAGCCAACTACAGATGCGAATTGAGGGGGGTATGTCTGACAATGAAGGCAGTCTGTCCTTTCAAAGACTCCATCTTGATCAGAAAAGCAGATTTGTTTGTATCGTTGAAGGTTGATGTATAGAAGCAAGTCACGACATCAATTACCACGCAGTACCCAAGGCGATGGGATATATACTAAAAAGAAGTCTCGAGATCGCACTCTTTTTTAGCTAAATCTGAGGACAGTTAAACTCTTGGTCGGAAGCATAAATGATGGTGGCGTCGACGCTTGGACAGACGGGCGCTTACAATTGACTAATTGGTGGCGAACAAGGGACCGCGTTCATCTCGTATAGAGTCCGAATACTCGGGAAATGCGAGCAGCAGTTGCAAGCGCAAGCCACCATAACGCTAGGCTTATGGAGCTGCAGCCACGCGAAATGCGAGACACTCGAGTTACCAAATCGTGAACAAGAGTAAGAACAAGCGTAAGAGGAAAAAGTCTATAACTATGTATTTAAAGCTTCACCGATTCTGTAAGAGTCTGGTCTATAGAATATCCCAAAGCATCTCCAAGATTCTTGTCTCTATTCCTTTTCTCGCATCAGCATCTCAACAATGGCACCGCAAAGCCCTTATCTAAAGTTCAAATCCTCTGGCCAGCAAATTCCTCAGGTTGGATTTGGCCTCTGGAAAGTAGCCCCTGAGAATGCAGCAGAACTTGTCTACGAGGTACTGCCGATCTCCCGGTTGAATCTCTTCTTGGTTTTGAGACTGACTTTTATTGTCTGCCACATCTAGGCTATCAAGTCTGGTTATAGACTCTTTGACGGTGCCTATGATTACGGAAACGAAAAGGAAGCTGGCGATGGTATCCGACAAGCTATTGATGAAGGTATTGTCAAGAGAGAAGATATCTTCATCACCACGAAACTGTGGAATACATGTCATCAGAAGTAAGTGCTCCTAGATTTGATCACCAGCGCTGCGCTGACGGGCCATCAGGGACCGTGCCATCAAAGTCGCCACGCAACAAAACGAAGCATGGGGTCTTGGATACATTGACTTGTTCCTGATTCATTTCCCCGTCGCTCTCGAGTATAACCCAGAGTGCACAAGGGTATGTTTAGTCTACATCGTTATTCATATGTGGCAGGCAAACTGACCATAGTAGGGATGGTATTACGACGGCGAGTCTCAAGTGAAGCTGGAGCCTATTCCTATTCGCGAGACATGGGAAGCCCTAGAGGAACTCCACGCCCGCGGAATCGTGAAGAACATAGGTGTATCTAACTTCAACTCCCAAGCGATTCTCGACATCTTCACGTACGCCAAAGTAAAGCCAAGCATGTTGCAGATTGGTGAGTGATTCAAGGATAACTATAGCGACTAGTTGCTGATTGCGCCTCCAGAGCACCACCCTTATCTCGTACAGCAGAATCTGATCGACTTCTGCAAAGACAAGGGAATGCTCGTCACAGGATACAGCTCCTTCGGTCCCCAATCATTCCTCGAGCTGCCCCCAAGCTTCCCCACCAAGGCCGCAAAAACACCGTCCCTCTTCGAGGCACCCCTCGTCCTCGAGCTTGCCTCCAAGTACAACAAGACGCCTAGCCAGGTTCTCCTGCGCTGGGCCACGCAGAGAGGCTTGTGTGTCATCCCAAAGAGTAATAGGAAGGAGAGGATGGCGCAGAACCTCAACGTTACAGGATTTGAGATGGAGCAGGGCGATCTGGCCAGGATTGCGGAGCTTGATATGGGGCTGCACTTCAATGATCCTGGTGTTTACTTGGTCAACCAGCCAATCCGCATTTTCACTTAGGCAGTTGTAGCCGGTAGATCAATTATGTGGCGTATTGAATGACCCCTTGTGTGCAATTCCTGGTCGACTGCGGAGGGTGGTGAAGGGCCACACACACCAGAGCTAAGGGTCATCTCCACTCTGCTTATAAATCGAGAGATTGAGACAAGATGGAGATCGAACTAGCAGAAACTCAAAATACGTAAATCACATCCTTGTTCCGCCCATGAACATATGACTTGAATCACCGCCAACAACAGCTTGCATCCTTGTCTTCTCAGTGAAAGTCGACAATACCCGTTTCGTCCCAGAAAACCTCCCTCAAATTACATTTTCCAATGTTCAGCGCAGACGAGACTGCTGTCATCACTGGCGGCGCGTCAGGTATCGGCCTGGCCGTCGCCAAGAAATGTTATGGCCGGGGCATGAAAGTCTTGATGGCCGATAAAAATTCCACTCTCCTACAAGAGGCAAAGACCAGTGTTGGCGAGTCCCTACTGACCCTTCATGTGGACGTCACAAAGCTTGAAGACTGGGAAATGCTCAAGCAGCAGGTGACTAACGAACTTGGAGGTACTATCCCTGCCATGACATTTTGACTGGTTCAATATGTCGCAGAGCATTAACTAACAGAGCAACAGGTCGCGTTGACTTTCTCCTCCTGAATGCTGGCATTCAGCCTCCCTCCAACTGGAACGACCCAGAAACCTTCCGAACGATATTCGACGTAAACCTGTTCGGCGTCATCAATGGCATCAGCACGATGCTCCCTGTTCTAAAATCTCAGGCCAACTCATCCATCGTCATAACTGGGTCCAAACAGGGTATCACAAACCCACCGGGAAACCCTGCCTACAACGCCAGCAAAGCCGCTCTCAACTCTGTCACAGAACAGTTGTCATACGATCTGAGAGAGACAACAACCAAGGTTCACCTGCTTGTGCCGGGATGGACGTTTACTGGCCTGGGAGGCGGTTCTCCGAGCAGCCAGAGGCCTAAGCCTCCTGCGGCATGGACCCCAGAGCAGGTGGCCGATTTCATGGAAGATAAGATGAGCAAGGGCGATTTCTACATCATTTGTCCTGATAATGAAGTCACGGAGGAAATGGATAGGAAAAGGATTCTTTGGTCTGCGGGGGATATTGTGCAGCGTAGGCCGGCTCTGAGCCGTTGGCGAAGCGAGTTCAAGGACCAAGTGAGCGATTGGATGGCGAAGCCCGACGTAGAGTAGCTTCTTGTGTTGTAGCATCGAGAAGGAGAGAATGGATCACACTGCGTCATCAATTTGTTTTGTTGAACTGGTACAGATTCGTAAACAATGAAACTCAAGCGTGTCCACTTCCTTCTACGACCTGTACAGTACAATGCTGCTAGAGTGGACAATAGCCGAGTTGATTAGATAATGAAACACGCAAATACCTCTCACATCCAATGTAGCTTCACGGATTCCTTTTCGTCAAAGTATGGATAGTCATTGATAGTAAAATAAAAAGTGTAAGATGGAAGATCAATCTCTTGCTTAACTCCCTGTGATCAGCCCCCTCATACTATTTGCACTCTTCTGTCTTATTGTGTCACAATCTTGGGTCAACACGACGCCCACTTCATTGTATACCTCCAACTGTTGGCTCAAAATGGTACCGAGCCTAATGGTGCTCATCTGCAACGACGTTCGGCTTGCTGTCCCAGGGCTCTGTGGACTTTTCGATGGTAGCGTCGGCCTCGTTCTCTGTAGCTAGGAGCCGCATCCTCTTTCGGTGCTCCTTGCTGAGAACACCCCTGGTCATACCAGGGTAGTCAAAGAGGTAGTCAAGGGACTCGAGAGAAATGCCAGAGGTCTCAGGGAAGAAGAGATAGATGATCGGGATGAACGTGAAGTTTAGTACTGTGAAGATGATGTATGTCCTATCCATATTAGCCTCGCAATGAAGATCAATGAATGAGTAGTCTCACCTCCAACCAATGTTGGTCGTAGCAACTGGCGTGATCATAACGACCAGGAAAGTGAAAATCCAGTTCGACATGACTGAAAGTGAAACACCACGACTTCGAGTTCGCAAGTTGGTAATCTCGGCAGGATAGAAGAAAGGAATCGCCAGAAATCCTTGAGCATAAAAGGTGTTGAAGAGGAAGAAGCATGCGACCGCGACAATGCCCATGGCGTAGCTGCCGGGCGCGTCTTTGCGCTCAGTGATGAACCAGAGAGCACCAGATAGTATTGCCATGGAAACAGTCTGACCGCACGCGCTTAATAGCAGTAGCTTTCTCCTTCCAAATCGCTCGATCGTCCAGATGGGGATGATCGACGCGACGAGATATTCGATTCCGTTGATGCCACCGATGAGCAGGGATGTATGGCGGTCGAGGCCGACCGAGTTCTCGAGCACGTATGAGATGTAGTAAGTCAGGAGGTTGATGCTGATTGGGGTTAGCCAAGGTTCACCGAAACAGTGGAAGAACACGTACCCGCTCAGCTGTTGGCAGGCCATGACTCCAGCGCACAGAGCCATGCGTCGCCAGTTCTGCATATCCCCGCCATGGAGGAGCTCAGCGTAGGAGAACTCTCCCTCGGCCTCTTGTTCCAGTTCTCGAGTTCGGACGATGCTTTGATACGTGGCTTCGACGGCATCGCTGTGTGCGGCCTCGGTCAAGGTCTTGTTCTTGGGTGTGATCCATTCGAGGACTGCTTTGGCTTCTGTATCGTAGCCCTGGGATACAAGCCATCGGGGGGACTCGGGAAGGACTGTGAACAGCACGAATTAGCCAAATTGCAACAAGACGGTGATCCTATCGGACGCGAAGGGGACTTCTCACAAATGATCATGACGAGCATGATAAGACCGAAGAGCATTTGAAGGGCTGTGAATGCTAGATCAGTACGTTTTCTCTGGAGATGGCCAGAGGTTCTTACCAATTGGGAACCGAAATTGCAGGTCAGAGGTATACGAGGCGCATCCATAGTCGGCCCTATCATTCTCATTAGATTACGCCGAGATGATGCAGCAGAACGACATACCAATAGGCGATGACAACGCCCCAGATGATCAGCCATCCGTTGAAAGCAGCCACTTTACCTCTTTCCTCAAGGCCAGAGATCTCTGACACCCAAGTGGGAATCGTGGAAAAGTTCAATCCGTTGCCCTAAATCATTGGTGAGTACGGTTGCAAGAGAGGCAGCAGTCTAAGATAACTCACCAGCCCTGTCACTATACGGCCTGCGATGAGTTGCGACATGTTCATAGACACGGTCTGAAGGGTAGAACCGACTATCATGATCAAGACGCCCCAGATCATGCAAGTTCGTCGACTGAAGTTCTCTCCCCAGACGAAAGAGAAACCAGCGCCGGCGAAGCAGCCAATTTCGTAGATGGCTATCAAACATGGACTGTTAAAACAGCATCTATCGAGACAAAGGAGAAACAACTTACCGACCATTAGGCCGAGAGCAGCAGCGTCTGGATCTTTGAAGGTGTTGCTGAAGGGAGTCCCCTCGGAGCCAATCAAACCAGCCATGACACCCTGGTCATAGCCAAGGAGCTGGAAGAAACTGTAAACACGGGATTCATCGAATAAGGCTATATGAGTTCACCTACCAGCATGCCAAAGCCTGCAGCGACTGCTGAGGTGTTGATGACAGACCTGCCCTGTCCGAGAAAGCTATATCGGCGAGTTGCAAGAAAACGCATGGTGACTGTTGTTCAAAGATGTAGGTCGGTCAATTGAATGCGGTACACGAAAGTAATGATTCTTTTCGAGCTCGTTGATATATGATTGCCAGACATGGTCGAATCTTTATAGACTTGTGACGCTCAAGCTTTGCTTCCATGCAATAAAGCTTGGGACTCTGGGGAAGATGGAGGCGGAGGCTCTCCTCGCGGGGTTGCGGGGGGCTAGAACCTGGGGTGGCGCGCCTAGCTAGCCTCTCTTTGGGCGCGTTGCGTTGAAATAAACCTTGTCCTGAGTTTGGGAAGTTGTAAGCGCCCTGTCCCAGGTTTGGTGGCAGTGCGGATAGTGTAGCCGAAGGACGACGCTTGGCGGATGCCACTCAGATGGCCAAGCACAGGGAAGACGTGGCTTCTGACTAGCCTAAAGCTTGTGTTTTCGCATCGAGTAGCAGAAGCGGCAATTCACTAGAGTTACTAAGGCTAACGTTAGTTCGCCCGTAGATGTCACTCGCTATTCGTCAGATAATCGACGGACACTGCTAGCGGGGTTGAAAGAAAAGCCCAGCACATACTAGCACGCCATGGTCCGTTGGACCGGAACTCTCAGTATGCTATACTACTTCAGCTTGGGCTTCATCAATGGTGCAAAAGTGGCATCGGCTGTCGATTCCGTTTTGGCCATTCGATGCCCTTATTCCGAAGTATCTAGTCGTGCAAGACCGTGATGACTACATGTCCATTGCATTTTGTGGCGCATAGACCGAAGCGTTACACGTCCCATCTCCTCGATGCTTTGACCCAATCAACTTGGTCCATTTGGATACTGTATGTTTCAATGTGAGGCCAACCCTCAGGTGCGTTACTTGAATCAGCAATCAACGATTCTTGGCTGTATGGATCACGCAGCTTCATACTGTCATAGAAAATTGAAAAGTCAAAATGCCCGTACATCAATGAACCAGGTAGAGCGGAAGGGTCTCAGATAACGAGACAACCAAATAAGAAGCTGATTCTCGGTATGAGACAACATAAGGCGTCATACCCCACGGAAAAAAGAACATCATGACCTTGATATTAGGTTTTAGCAGGTATAATTAGAAATATACCTAGCTTCTATCTTTCAATACAAGAGGTGAAATGGCCCGCCGATTTATTATCATACCATCAAAAAAGAAAACATGCCGAATCCCACGGTTCCCTCTATCATCCTACATATTTCTTGAAACTCCTGGAGCAATAGTCTCCAACTTCTCCAACAGTTCATCAAAAAGTACTCTCTGGATCTTTGTGCCAGTTTTGTTGGTGACATGGCAAGCAGGCCTAATAACAGATCAGTGATAAGAAAATTGTCCTTGTACCAAAAGCTACTTACTCGCGAACTTGACAATTGTTCATGTACTGCCCATTGCTTTCTTGACCAGCCAAGACTCCAGTGACAAGCGCGCGGCTTCCCATTTCGGTTGACCGAGCCAGAAAGTCAGGCGGCGCAACGTCTTGCTTCTCTCGCATCTCTCGCATAAGACCCGATTTGCAGTAGCTTGGATTTGGCGTGTTGATGATCACATTGGACTTGTCTGTGGTCTTGAGACGAGATGCGATCTCGCGAGTGATGTAAAGCACTATAAGCTTGCTGACGTAGTATCGAGATTCCATGATGGAGTTTTCGGGGTCGTTGAGTCTCGAGAAGATCTTTCCAGCCTTTTCATCGGGTATCAGCTCTTTGATGGGAGCCCAGTAGTGTGTAGCTGAGTTGGGAATGACGAATTTGCCGGGGTATGAAGATTTTTGAAGCTTGGGAAGAAGATGAAAGAAGAGGAGAAAGGTTGAGATGACGTTGACGGTAATTGTTCTCTCATTATCCTCGGCCATGGAGAACTTATCAGATGTTGCGAGACCGGCATTGGCTAGGACGACATCAATCGCAGGCAACTCAGCCATAGCCCGAGCCGAAAAAGACTTGACAGATTCGTAGCTCGCCATATCAAGATGCCAAACTTCGACTGACTCTGGAGCTCTCTTCGTCAACTGGAGTAGCTCCTTTCGTGCTGCTTCGCCCTTGTCAAGGCTACGGACGGCCATGATGAGTTTACCCACTCCAAGACGGAGAAGATGTTGGCTAGTTTCAAATCCAAGACCAGTATTGGAGCCAGTGACTATCATGATTTTGTCTGACAAGCCATCTTTTGTTTCAGGGTATGGAAGGTTGATGAAGAGGTTGGAGTAGATGGTACCAGTGATACCGTAGAGACTTGAGGCGATCGACATTGTTGCAGTAAATGTGAAAGAGGAATAAGATAATGCAGAGTTCTTTGATATGTGGAATTGTTGTGAATTATTGATGAAAATAATACGAGAGAATGTTGAATAGCTATTGTCGTTCTTATACATTGTTTTTGTCTTGTAAATCCTATGGCCGAGGCGGGTTTAATATCTCCGCTTACACAAGCAACCAATCACAATATCGCGGGGTTAATAACTCCGCCCCTTCCCCGATCCCCGTCATCATTTGCTCATCTCCCTCATCAACAACACATTCCTTCAATAAGCCTTAAACCCGGTACAAACCATGATTGGAGCAAGTAAGAAGATTCCAACACCAGTTGCTCTCTCAGATACACGCGCTGATGATATCCAGCCAAAGCTGAGAAGCGGACCCGACTGCCCAAATCCTGCGAGCCTTGTCGCGCACGAAAGTGAGTCCCCAGCTAAGAGGGTTAGATGATGGCGCTGACTTGGGTAGGTCGAGATGTAACAGGGAGCTGCCCTGTGATACGTGTATCAAGAGGAACAATCACGCGCTGTGCCGCTATGCTTACAACGTTGATAGACAGGACAAGCGCTTCGATGAAAAATCTGTTTCTGGTCGTCTCAACACCACGGCGGCCCAAAAGACACAGAGTTCAAACCCTGCATCTTATACACATCCCAATGGAATCACAGCTCACAGGCAAGACGGATTACCAGGCATCGATAATGCTCAGCTTTCTGGCATCTCCAGATCAGACGCTGCCGCTAGCAGTAGCCACACCGCCTCCAGTCCCCTTATGGGTCAAGTCGACCCAAGTCACTGGTCCTCCATGCTCCAAAACATCAGAGCCATTCGCGAGGAGTTACCCGCTACGAGCCCGCATACCTCGACTCTCAGCTCAGTCACACTGAACAATGACGTCCCCACGAGTCATGTCAACTTGGATATGGGATCGCCTGATGGCGTGACGATTGAGCATATCCTATCAGCCTTGCCGCCACGACAGGTCTGTGATACTCTTGTGTCTGTGTTCTTCCTGTCGCACTACACTATGATGCGTAAGCCAGTCGATGCACTTTTTGGTTGAAGCTAACCGTGGCACGACAGCCATTCTGCACCCTACAAAGTTTGAACAGGAGGTCAGTGTCCACATGCGAATTCGGAATCTAGTTAATACTTCCTTAGTACGAATCATTCTGGAACTCGCCATCGGAAACATCGCCGGTGTGGATCGCGCTACTTCTAGCTCTTCTAAGTCTATCAGCAGGCGTCTATGAAATCTCAGGAATGGCACGCTCCTCTCAGCTCCCAATACCCTCCAGCAAAGCTCTCTCCAAGAAGACTGAAGAATGTTTGCTCCTGAGCCACTACACCGCCGCCAATGAACACTGCGTCGAAGCATCTCTTCTTCTCCTCGTCGGATGCTGGCTTCGTGCCAAAGTATCTGATACTAACCTCTGGTTCCTCATGGGTAGGGTAGTCCAACTTGCCATCTGCAAGGGTTATCATCGAGATTCGACAAAAGTACCAGGCTCTAGAATCTCGCCGTTCGACGGGGAGATGAGGAGACGAGTCTGGGTCTGTTTGTATCAGCTTGATTCTCTCATGGCATTCCAGATGGGCTTGCCAAGCATGATACCTTCAGATTTCTGCGATACAGAGCTGCCGAGGAACCTGAAACAATCCGACTTTTATCCTGGTATCCCAGAGCTCCCTCCGCCTAGGCCCCTTTCTGAGAGTACGACTATCTCATATGCTATTGTCAAAGCTTCTGTGATGGGCATGTTCAAGAAAGTGGTCAAGCATACTCGATACGTTACCCCAATGACGTATCAAGAGACAATCTCACTCGATACTGAAGTCAGGGCAGCGTATGACAACATACCTGATAACTTCAAGTACAAGCCTCTCACTAGCTTCATCGTGGACGAGATTAGTATCATAATGAGCAGAACAACTATAGAGTTACTGTACCTCAAGAGTATCATCGTTCTTCATCGGCAATACTTAACAGACAGACAAGACAGCAAGCTTGCGTTCTCAAGAAAGGCCTCGCTTGATGCAGCGGAAAGGTTACTTGAGAGACAGGCCGAGATACACCAGATGACTTTGCCAGGTGCTTTGCTGTATGATAAGAAGTGGATGATTACGTCGTTGACACTGAGTGATTTCACTCTGGCTGCGATGGTTATCTGCTTGGATCTCACCGTTGGTATACGAAATAGTATGAGAACGGGAACTCATACGGATGAATCAGAACTTCGCAAGAACTTGAAGATTATTGAAAAGGCCCACGGAATATGGTCCAGTTCGTCAGATACTTCGGAGGGACGAATAGTTTCTCACGCTCTAGACTCGACCATCAGGCGCGTGAACGACTTCCTCAACGCGTCATCATCTTCAACGACTGGCCTGGATTGGTCAGCTTCTGCAACAGACACAGAGACACCTGACTACATAATGAACAACTTTGACATGATGGACAGCATCGATTGGGTAGGTCCAGAAGGTCATATCTCGCATGTGATGCATATTAACAGTTTCCGCAGAGTCTTCTAGACAATCAGATCCAAGACCCGAGTAGCATTCAAGACATTGATTTGGATATGTGGCTTATAGAGACGGCTGGGCCTCTAGATTCGGTATGATGATTGGTGTTGGAGGGCTTTTCCGACAAGTGGCGTGGCTGGAAAAGTATTTATTATCGATTGTGATTCGAGGCATGCTTGAACCAGCAAGAAGAGCTAGATCCAAGCAGAAACATGACGACCACGGTCCATTCAGATCATCGTTCACTGCTATTCACTGACCATCAACCCTCCACATCACGGAGCCAGCTCCAGAATCCGCTTTCTCTTCATGCAGTAAGCAGGAGCTCTGTACCAGTTTTCAATTGACGGCAAACCCTCTTTACAGGGCCTGCTGCCTCTTTTTTTATCGCGCAAATCCACCTTACCTGAAAACCCCCTCCTCGAATGTAACAGCAACCGGATGACAACCAACAACCTGGCAAACGCTTAGACACCATTGGTCAACAGCTTCTCGCCTATGCATACAACATGCAATAATGTCATGTTATGTTCCTTGTCACTTCCCTTACTGGCCCTCGCTCCGGAAAGCCCCCGCCTGACTCGGCTTGTGCTTTGAAGACAACCAACACCTTAAAAGGACTTAACCCTGCTCCTTTCTTTGGAATTACTTTGTTGCTTCCTTTCGTTTTTATCCATTCTTTTTGGAAATTTTTACCATTGATACCATGTCCAACACTAGCAGCCCGAAGAGCCGGTCTCCGCGATCGCCACAGGATCCGTCGGTAGCAGTCAACGAAACAATTGCAGTTGACGAGCCCCAAGATGAGGAGGAGGACCTAACTTTAGGATCTGACACTGAGAGTTCAACGGCCTCTATTTCATCGAGCATTCTTAATTATCGTACGATCAATGGCAGAACATTTCACAGTGAGAGAGGAAACGCAGCCTACTGGGGGTCGAATGATGAGCGTCAGAGTGATGCCATGGATATCGCGTGAGATACCCCTCCTGCGAAAGCCGTACTACCTCTCGCCTAACAGATCACTGCCCAGTCATCACATATGGACACTCGCCCACGATGGAGAATTATACTTTGCGCCTTTGGAAGATAACATACAGGTTCGTTGAATTACACAATGTAATGATGTTTCTGGCGTGTTGCTAAGCTATTTTTCGCCAATCATCAGAAAGTTCTTGACGTCGGGACTGGAACCGGTATGAAGTGGCCTTCCCTGTGTGACGGCGAGACTGCCCGTACTAATTCATACTGCAGGTATTTGGGCTATGTAGGTTACCTAACATGCGGAAGTATACCAACTCTTACCAATTTTCAGTGACTTTGCGGACAAATTCCCTGGGTGCGAGGTCATCGGTACCGATATTTCACCCATCCAACCCGGCTGGGTCCCACCCAACTTGAAATTGTGAGCTACTTGACTACATTTGTCTGTATAGATGAAAACATCTAACCCCGATATCAGCGAGATTGAAGATTGCACCCAACAGTGGACCTTCCCATCTGAGTCCTTCGATTACGTTCACCTTCGTTATCTGGTCGGCTGCATCCCAGACTGGGCAGAGCTTTTCCGCCAGGTATACAAGACTCTCAAGCCTGGTGGCTGGGTTGAGAGCTTCGAAATTTCCCCAACTGCGGAAAGTGACGATGGCACCGTCACATATGACTCTGCAATGGCTCAATGGGGAAGGATTTTCATCCAGGCTTCCGAGAAGATCGGCAATAGCTTTACCGTTGTCGACGATAAAGTCCAGAGGCCTGCTTTACAAGACGCAGGATTTGTCGACATTCACGAGTGGGAGTTTAAGGTAACGTACAAGGTCATTCTGCTGCAACATCAACAACTGACTTGAAGAGTGTCCCTTGAACCCGTGGCCCAAGGACCCTAAGCTCAAAGAGATTGGCCGGTTTGGAGAGGTCTTCCTCACCCAGGATACTGAAGGTTTTGTAACTTTGGCCGCCAATCTATTGGGGTGGTCGATGGAAGAGGTCCATGTTTATATCGCCAAGTTCCGACGTGAGGTTCGGAACCGGAAACATCACGTCTATATACGTCTTAGGGCTGTATGGGCACGTAAGCCAGAGACAAAAGAGGAGCCAGCACCCGCGTAAGCATGAACTCGTACGAGTATGCATCGGAAGCTAGTAACCAAGCGGGTCGTGGCGGAAGGGGGCATCTTTAGGAGAGCGATACGCTGTAGCAATCACTCCTGGCCGTTTCGGCCGAGGCAAATACTGCGAGCTCATACTAGCCTACCAGCAATCCAGCCGCCGAAATACAAAGTTACCTAAATCAAAGCTTAAATGATAAAGTCAAACCTGCTCAGTCATCTTCCAGATATCCATTTGAGAAATCCGCCTGCTTGGATGATGCATCTGAATATAGCAAAGGCGATGCCCTCAAGATTTGCAATACTTATCCGCCAATGTGAAGAGTTGAGAGTTTTCTGCGCTCTAGGAACTGACACCTTGTCATATGCCGCGACAGCATTGCGAATTGAATCCGAGGTCGGCAGAAATCCAGCCAGGTCCCATCCATCTGCCAAAGCCATGTTGGCACCATTTCCAGCAAAGGGGCTGACAGCATGGTTACTGTCTCCAACAAAGACCACGCCAGGAAGAACGTTCTCATGGCTAAATGGCTTCTTGTCGCGCGCTGGGATGGCAAACGCCGTTGAAGGGTCTGTCGAGTTTATCAGACTTGCAAATGGCTCTGCTATCTCGCTGCAATGCTGTCGCACCCCATCCAGGATTGCACGTCCATCTCCGCCAGTAGCCTGAGCTGGCATCTCTTCAGCCTTACTAAAACCCCAGATAACAGTTTTGCCCTCGAATGGGCTCACAAAACAGCTATTGCCGTATCCAGAGGCCATAATACCCCATGAATCGGCCAAGGGGTTCGGAATGCCTTGTGGAAAGACTGCGAGACCGCCGATTTGAGTAGCCCCTGCGTAATGCAGCTTATCCTCTGGCCGAATTGAGGCTCTGATTTTGCTGTGTGCACCGTCCGCGGCGATCAAGAGGTCGCAGTCGGTCAAGTGTTCGGATTCATTCTGTGAAATTGTAACCGAAAGGCGACAATCATCTCGTAGGTTGACGCCCAAACATTGTGACTCCCATAGAAGACTGATCCCCAGATTTTCAGCTTCCTCGATCATAATTTCTCTTAAGTTAGCTCTCTGTATCCGCAATCGCGCCACAGGGAGGTCGCCATATGGTTTTGCAGGGACAGCAATCAACTCGTTCCAGGTTCTATCCCATATTTTGAAAGGCATGCTGTCAGTCCCTGGCGTTGCCTTCTCAACAACACGGTGCAAGAGGCCGAGGTTACTGGAGAATCTGCACACCGCTATCCTGTTCCATGCCATTGATCGCGAGTGAGTAGCCTTGCCTTTGGAGGTCAGGATGTCTGGAATCGCGATCGTAGACCGTTATCTTGGGAGGGAAAGCCCTTTGATTCCATCCTTTGTGCAATTATATAGCAAAAGCTAAACCAGCCATGCCAGCGCCAGCAACAATCACAGACTTCTTTTCCAGAAAGTGGCCTTCTTCTGCAGCCATATTTAGATTTCGTACGAAGGAAAAATAAGTAATCGCTAGACGTAAATAGAATTATCAAATATAAATAGGGTCTACTAGCCATGGTCGAAAGAGCAGGCTTAATGCTATCTTATGGACAAGCTCGGTATTTCCATTCCCGATCGATTTTCGGATTCTGGTTATAGATTATGCCGTTCAGTGCCGGTGCTCACACTCGGGTCCGACCTTTACTAGTAACTGCTAAATATTAATATAGGGATTTAAAGTTAAGTAAGATAGTACGTCACTCTTCCTTTAGGAAAATACTAGTCCTGTAAGTATCTTTCTTGAAGATATAACTATAAAAAGAGTATTATTTATTACTTTTATCCTGCTATTACTAAGACTATTTATTATTATAATCTACTTTAGATATTACTTTTATAAGTCTAATAATTAATTCTAGCCCTCTTTGTTCTTTTTGCATATGAGCTCTTACTTACAGTTTGGATAATTAGTTTAAAGAACTGTAGTGATGCGACAGCACGGACTACCCCCGAGGGATCTTGAAAATGCCTAGACAAAAGGAAGAGAAATTTTTCACATCTAAATGATGCTAACACGGCATAAAAATGAATTCCTCACCATTTACTATGTAAGAATTGATCAGACCGCTATACCAATGAGCTAAAAAGAAAAATTGTTATTAGGTAGTAAAAGAACAAGTCGCTTCCGCTTCTTGGCAAATATACTGTAATAATAATATCTATACTTGCCAGAATCTCGTCAAGAATGCAAGACATTTGGCAGCCTGGTATTGATGCGAGATCAGCATTATTTACAAGGGACAAGCTTGTTGCCAGACTATTCACCTCTTTGCATGGAAGTGTGGCGAATTAATATTCACCGCAATCTGAGAAAATGACCAGTTGAAATCATGGTTTCGTGGTCTAACGGTCATGACTGCGGATTCTGATTCCGCCAGCGAGGGTTCGACTCCCTCCGAGACCTTTCTTTTGCTTTCGGGTTTACATTTTAGTTCATGATTTTTTTTTCTTCTTTTACTCTTAATTCATACGAGGTATTGATCACGATCCGTGGTTCTATGCATATAAATGTTTTTTATCGAGGTTCTCACGTTATGCATTATTTGCGCCCGAGGTGGTGTTTAGTACCGAGTATTTAAACTGAATTATGACTTGGTTTATAAAACCCTGTAAGGAGTACATGTCGTGAAACAAGTGGAATGCAGCTGTAAATACTGTCGCTCTGCTCAGAGATTCTTATGTACATATATAAAGACAAACCTGCGCTATTCTGATGTGTTACAATTGTTTATCAAGTCTGCAATGGCTTTGCCGTGCTTGTTTGCATGCTACCCTACATCTTTGCAATGACTCGTGTTTGATCCCTCAAGTTGCACCAATGACTTATTCCCGACGGCTCCCACGTGTCGAAGGATTTTAAAGCCTTGGCACCCTGCCTTTCCCACGAATGATCGACAGGAACAAGTGACGAAGACAGGATGAAAATGGCGCAAACATCCGAAGGTATCGCCAACGACGGAAAACACTCTGATCACTGACCAGCAACGACCCATTGAATGTCCCACTTGCCGGAGCCGAACGGAAAAGATGAACCGAGAGCAAGATCCTTATCTCGGATCACTCTCAGGGGGCTCATCTGATGGTTCAACTCAATTGACCTTCTATCCTTGTGATCATCTTGCGGCCGCACAGCCACGGGGTGGCATCCAGATCTGAACCACATCGCCGGGAAGTGGCTAAATAATGCAGCGCCCAGGGGTTGAATCACATGCATCTTCAGCTTCTTATCTCGCGGCTATTAAGAACGGCGACATGCTCGTTCTGGAAGCGCTTGCGATGGCGGAATAAAAGCCACTGTCTGAGCGCCGCGTTAGCCCCTATAATGATAAGAAATATTTTTTCAATAGGCTTATGTCACTGGCTAGCTGGATTGCGCGTTGACGGAAATTCAGTGGATTAACCCCCCATTTTATCCTCAGCCTTCTGGGGCGTTCCTCTTCCGACCTCGCAGAAGGAAATGCTTTACGCAATATGATCATCAGCTAGACAATCTGTCAATCACGAAATTTCCCAGCGTCGGTCCACAGAAACTTTCTAAAAAGGAACTTGGAGTGCTAGTTCGTGGGTCCGTGGCTTACCACTAACGCCGGGCCCAAGACTTGTCTCGTAATAGCGGCCGGGTTTGACTCGCAGGCCCAAACGTCCAGTAGACTCTATTCTAACCTGTCTAGCCAGTGAATTGTTAGGTGCAGCTCCGATGATGCACCGGATGGGCTGATTAAGGGTCCCATGTCTTCCACGTGTCTACCCTGACGGGTCTGGGTCTGGATCACTGTCGTGACTGGATCTCTGGAGGGTTTAACTACTGAGGTGCTGCACCCCTGACTGGCGCTGCAGATCTTGTCGTTCTTTTTGTTACTTTTTTCTTGTATCGATGCCCCGGATTCTGACTGTTTTGCCTTTTGGTTCTGGGTGAAGACCCTCTTCAATACCGACGATTTGGTATCACATTAGCATCAGCAGCCATGACGTCCCTCGACGCTGAGATGTGGGCGTGGTATGCCTTGACGCTGGTAGTGGTTGTTGCGCGAATGTGAGTACTGGGTTGGAAGTGTTGGGAATTGTTGCTGACTGTGTACAGGACGTCACGTCGTATGTTGCTTGGATCTTTCAAGCGTATGTTGGCAGATGACTACCTCATGGCGTTGACAATGGTTCGTATCTCTTTACTTGCCAATACATCAATATTAACATCTGTAGATCACATATACTGCCCTTTTGGCAATCGTCAGCGTCCTCACACGAACACCAACCAACCTCATCAACCCCGACGATCACATCGTACTCACCCCCGAAGACATTAAACTTCGAGAATACGGATCGAAACTGGTACTAGTCACGGAACATATGCAGATGCTTACCCTCTGGGGCGTCAAGGGCTGCCTGCTATTCATGTACGGTCGATTGACGTGAGTAGTCTCCTATCGTCGATGTAGTCACTGGTGACTAACAACTTTCAGAATGAGTTTGAAGCAAAACTTCTTGGTCAAGCTCGTGGCAGGATATGTTGTCGTTGGATTTGTTGTCATGCAGATCTTGTGGTTTGCTGCTTGGTGCCGGCCTTTCAACCACTACTGGCAGGTTCCTCCTGATGATTGTGAGCAACCCGTTGATAAGATAAGAGACTTGGACTAATGAGTGTCAGTGAACTGTTCGGCTGAGACCAATCATATGATCACCAACGCCGTCGTCAACATCTCTTCTGACATCATGATCATTCTTCTTCCTATGCCTGTCTTTTTACAATCTCAACTGCCACTCAAGCGAAAGATCATTCTCTGTGGTGTCTTTGCGCTTGGTATCTTTACTGTAAGCTCTCATCCGTTCCTCGTCTTGTCAAGCTGTCAAGCTGACTCTCTTTCAAGATCCTAGCAGCTACAATGAGCAAGATCTACAGTCTCGGCGACCCCTTTGGCACAGAATGGTCCTACTGGTACATTCGCGAAGTCTCAACCGCCGTCATCGCCGCCAACCTTCCTCTCACTTGGACTCTCCTCCAACGCGTCTTCCGCCTCGGTTCATTCCACGCCAAGTACGGCAAATCCTCCAACCAGCGCACTGGCGAAGGAACATCGCGATTCCGATCAGCATACGGAAACCTCAGCAGTATGGATCGACGACCTAAAAAGACGACTTTTGTCGAGCCGGGAATGAGTTTCTCAGAGAGTCAGGAGGAGATTAACGGGAAGGATATCCCGTTGAAGATTTATCAGAAGAACGAGGTTGTTGTGAACATCACCACCGAAGAGGCGTCGTCTGATAAACGGTCGCCGTCACCGCCTGGCCATACTGGGTTGGAAAGGATTAATTTGCGGGAGGCGAATGCGCATGGCGGTAGCGAGAATGGCGATAAATCTGCGAATGAGATGGAGCTTGGTGTTGTTACCAAGGTCTATCATGGAGTATAATGGGTCAACGGACTGACGAACTAATCAGACATACATAAACTTTCCCAAGTACAACTAATTCAACCACTAATCAAAACATGAGCTTGGCTTTTACTTGCGCACGAACAACGTCAAGTCTTTACTGACCTGCTGAATTTGATTGGATGACCTTATCATCCAATTGAATCTTTTCAAGGGGCTTGAAAAGACGCAAATGTCCCACGTGACCTCAGCTCTCAGCCTCATCTGAAAACCAGAGAACACTTACTCCGCATCTCATCATCCATCCCTTGCTTGGGTGATCATGGATGCTCAAGAAAGCTCGCCGATAAGAAAAAAATGTCCCCCAGAGGCAATAAATTCGACCGGCCTCAGCGTCATATACGAGCCAGAGACCGATGCTCCAATAGTCGAGTAAGTAGTGATTGAGGCTCCTCCAATATCCGCCTGCTGAATATCCGTCCGTCAAGCATTATTTTCGTTCATGGCCTGAAAGGCCACCCATATAAAACATGGCGATACAAACATACTCCAGGAAATACGGCGAAACCGTCAGCGAATCCTGACAACGAGGCACCAAAGTCGAGCACCCCGAAACGACTCGAGCTTAGAGCAGGACAAATTCTCAAGGCGTTCTTGAAAGGATCGTCAAACAGCAGCCGACAGGATACTGACCTTACCGGATCTACTTGCAAAGAACTCCCAGTCGCACAGGCTGGCGATTCGTTTATCTTCTGGCCCGCTGACCTCCTCCCCCAAATCTGCAAGAAGGCTCGAATTCTGACATTCGGCTATGATACGAAGATAACCAAGTTTACGTCGGGCCCGACCAACACAAACAGTATTTTCTCTCATGGGAAGGACTTTCTGTTCTCCCTAGGGCGCGAGTACGTGCCCGAACGTCCCATAATATTCGTTGCTCACAGTCTTGGTGGAATACTAGTGAAAGAGGTTAATATTCCCTACATATCCCTGAAGATACCTGTTGACCTGTTCAGATGCTAGCACTGTCGTCGACTTCAGACACTCAAACGCACAAAGGTGTTGTTGAATCAACAGCGGCTGTAATCTTCCTCGGAACGCCCCATCGTGGAAGCCCTGAGCTGTCAGCTATTGGGGAATGGGCAAGATCAATGCTCAGTAATTTGAAGTTCCAGACAACATCCACCATCCTGGACACACTAGGGCTCAAGACAACGGACCTTGAACGCACCCATGAAGCCTTCTGCAGACTCTGGTATGAGTATGACTTCCAGGTGAAGACGTTCCAAGAAAGCCTTGGTCTTACCGACATTGATCTGGGTGTCTTGGGTAACAAGGTCGTGCCTCATGAGTCCTCCTTGATTGGAGATCCAAGAGAACATGCAGAGACTCTACAGGCTAATCACAAGCAGATGAGTCGTTTCAGCAATGCTCAGGATCCGAACTACATCAAAGTTGCTGGGGAGATCAAAGCGTTTTATACCGCGATCGAGAATGCTCAGAATCAGAACCAATTTACTGCAGAGCCAACCAAGTTCTTCAAAACTGCATCGACGCTGCCGTATCCGCTTGCTCGAATCCGCTGTTTCTTTTGCCACCAGCGGCAAGCGAAATGTGATCGCCGGAACCCTTGCTCTGAATGCATCTCTCACAATCGAAAATGTTCATATGCCGCTGGTCATGATAAAACTGCCAAAATACCCACTCGAACGGAAGCAGACAAGAGTGATATTTCCTCATTTGGAAAGGTTTATCCAGATGTCTTAAACAAGAAAGAACTGGACGACTTTCTTTCCACATTACTATTCGATGGCATGAATACTCGACGGGATTCCATTGTAGCCCCTGCCATAAATACCTGGCAATGGCTTTTTCAAGACCAAACATTCCGCCTTTGGACCACTGCACCTGATCCAAGTCATCGTTTACTCTTCCTGAAAGGAAAGCCAGGGGCAGGCAAGTCAACCTTGATGAAAGAGGCCGTACGTCAAATGCAGCATATTCAAAGTAGACAAGGTATCTGTGCTAGCTTCTTCGTCGATGGTGGTGGCGAGCTTCTCCAAGGATGCCCAGCTGGAATCTTTCGGTCTTTGCTCTATCAACTTTTGTCGCAGAGCGGAATATGCAGCCCGTTTACCGATAGCAACTTGGAGCGAAATATCCTGATCTCTAGTATTAAGGGTACTATTTCTAGTAACATGATGCCATCGATCGAGTGGAGCGAGAGGCCTTTGCAAAGTTTGCTTGCCCAGACGCTTCGATATCTAGCAACTCTCAAGACGCCAGTGTTTATCTTTGTGGATGCACTGGACGAGTTAAGTGCTAAGATGCAGCGAGAGCAAGTTGACTTTTGGGGTCTCCAGCAATTATACCCCCAGGGGCCAAGAATTTGCTTATCGTGCAGACACTTTCCCAACATCGCGGTTACTGGTTGCCTGGAACTGGTTTTGGACATGTACAATGGGCACGACATTTTGAATTATACTACGCAACGACTCAATACACGAATGTCTACAAAAGAAAAACACTGGAGGACATCACTCACAGAAAAGATACACTCTCTATCAACAGGGTCTTTCCTGTGGGTCGTCTTGGTGGTGGACGAAACCCTCGCCCGTTATGATGAGGGCAGCAGTTTATTCGGGCTCATGCAACGGATCGAAGACATGCCAATAGAACTCACGGAGCTGTATGGAGAGATGCTAACAACGACCACATACGGAAATCCCCTGGTGATTGGAAAGATGTTTCAATGGGTACTTGCAGCAAACAGACCCTTGCGACTCGACGAGTGGCATCACATACTCGCTTTCATCCAGCCTTCGAAACCAGCGTCACTCGCAAATTGGCGAAAGTCGGAGTCTTTTACCGAGAACGATGATCAGCTTGAAAGGAAGATCAAGAACCTATCGCGAGGATTGTTGGAAGTCAGCAACAAGCAGCACGATATCCTGGCAGAGAAGAATGGTGAAGTGTCGTCGATCAATGCTGGTGCTGGATCTCTGGACCATGAAGAGGGTTCAGCACGCGTGGTGCGTGTTATTCACCGGTCCGTTTACGACTTCTTCATCTACAAAGGAGGATTTCAGAGCCTCGGCTTGGGCAGCGTCAACCCTCTTCTGGATTGCCATTGCACCATTGCAAATACTTGCATCGACTACTTGTTCATCCCTGAACTGGACGAATATGTTGTTGCTCGACAACGCGTAAACATGGCTAGCCTAGTGAGTGCCTCATTATGCTCGGAGACCTCCTTCAAAACCGAAGAAACTCCAAACGTGGAAGTTCAGCGACAGGGGGCGAGGATCTAGGCGTACCTTCGAAGGCCTGGACACTTGCACCCCTGGCAGTCTTATAAGGTCGTTGAGAACTGGCTGACTGGAGGAGTTCTGTCCTCATATACAGACTCCATTGCGGGCTCTACAAAACATTCGTCCTCGCATGAGTCTCTTGTCGATGCTACGTCGCAGGTCCTGAGCGACTACCCAGCTCTGCTCGCATATGCAATTACAGAAGTCATGCTACATGTGGAGCTTGCAGAGCTGGATCCCGATCCCACACAGAAAGCGCAAAATCTCCTCGCGAGATTGGGAGATGATGGTGTATGGAAACGCCTGCGGGCACTACAGCAGGAGAGGCGCACGAGAAAGAAAACCGCCGAATGGCTTGAAGCGGTTGCACAGAACCGGCTTCCGCCTTTGTCAAAGTGAGTGATGATATATACCTCCTCAATTGATGAAAGCTGCCGAGTGTACTAATTCGCAACAGGACTCGAGCGCAATTTACAGTAACGAAAAATGGCCCTAGAAGTCCAAGAAGTATCACGAGTTTTAGCTCGGCGAGTAGTTTTAGCCATCAGAGTTATGCATTCCATGGCGACAAGAAAGATTAGCTGAACAGGCCGAGTTGGACAACCCAACGGGCGGATGAACTTGGTAGATTTTGGCACTTGGAACAAATTCCGCAGTTTCGACATTTGCTAGCGAGCGGCTTGACGCCAAGGCTGGTCACTAACTTCACTTTGCTGGGCCGGATCTCGTCCTCGGATGTCGCATGTGGATCATCCTCACCCGGATCTCGTCCCTCGGGGAGTTCACGCCCAATTTTCTGGGGTAAACCACCATTTCATTTCAGTGGTTCCAACAAGGATCTACCGTCAAAATCGCCCCAATTCGTCAAACAATCCCAACCATCACGACATCTCTACCACTCTCCATATAAGTCTACACACTCCAGCCTTCATCATGACAACTTGACCACAGTCACAGCATCATCCACCATGGGCGTCTTTACAAAGTTCCGCTTCTTCAACCCAAGACTCGCGCTGTCATGCGTGCTCATCGCCGTGTCGACGTTCAATTATGGCTTCGACAACCAAGCTTTTGCGACGACGCAGGCGATGGATGCGTTTGATAAGCAGTTTGGCGTTTGGGATGAGAAGACGGGAAAGTATGTTCTTGAGCCGTCGTGGCTCTCGCTGTTTAACAGTTTGAACTACATTGGTTTCGCTGCTGGTGAGTATAGGGTGAGGTTGGGTGGTGCTTTGCTGATGGTTTGTAGGTGTTTTGATTGGGACTTGGATCTCTTCGCGATGGGGTCGGTGGTCTCGTATTCAACGGCATCTGCTTCGGAACAAGCTCCCTCCCCGACAATCGCGCCTGGCGAATCCCTCTGGGCATGTTCTACATTGTGCCCAGTATCGTTGTAGCAGGCATATGGTTCGTGCCCGAATCGCCACGATGGCTGCTGCGGAAGAACAGAGTTGAAGAGGCGCGAAAGAGTCTCCAGCAGATACGTGAAGGGGCTTTTACGGATGAAGAGATCGATGCTGAGTTTACGGAGCTGAAGGTCTCTTTGGAGCAAGAGACTGAGCAGGGAAAGTTCGTTGAGCTTGTGAGGGGTATTAACCTCAAGCGAACTCTTATTGTTATGGCAGTCAACTTCTATCAGCAGGCTGGTGGTCAAGCATTTGTGTCGCAGTATGGTGCCATCTACGTCAAATCGCTTGGAACCATCAACCCGTTTGGCTTCAGCTTGATCACATCAGCCATCAGCATTGTTTCAATCACCTGCATCCTTCTTTGGACGGACATCGTTGGTAGACGGTATGTGACCTACCTATCTTACATGAACCCCCAGCTGGCCAGCATCCAGTGTTCTCATGATGGCCTCGTCCGTTACCATGTTCGTTGCCATGATGACAATGGGAGGTCTCGGTATCGTATCCCCAGTCGATGATTCGAGAAAGAAGGGCGTGATCAGCATGATGGCTGTGTTTGCCTCCGGCTTCGGAATGGGCTGGGCATCTCTCGTCTACGTCGTCACCACTGAGCTCTCTGCTCTTCGGCTCCATGATCTTACATCGCGAGTTGGCTTCACCACTAATGTCATCATGAAGTAACGCTGCCACTCCATTCCTCTCTATCCAGCGCTAACAAATATTTCAGCTTCACTGTCAACTTCAGTATCCCATATCTCATCTACGACAAGTACGCCGGCTTGAATAGCAAAGTCGGCTTCATCTTTGGAGGAATCATGGCTACTGCTCTTGTGTTTGTCTACTTCTGTGTTCCTGAGTGCAAGGGTAAAACGCTGGAACAAGTGGGTTTCTTGTTTAACCAGGGAGTTCCGATCCGACAGTTTGGAAAGGTTGATGCGGCGGAGATGATGCGCGCTACACAGGAGGACGATGTCTTGGGTAAAGTTCACTCTGATGGCAAAGATGGTACCGTCACTGCTGAAGAGCGAGTTTAAGTCATTGGTGTGTACGTTATGAGGCTGATACAGGAAAGGGGAGGGCTTGGTAGAATGTACTTGAGATTGCAAACTAGCTACTTAACATTGAGGTGCATTAGCATCAGTATAAGCATTCATCTGGAGATCAAAGGGATCCAATGGGAACCCGAGCTCTTGGTCTCCGAGCACCATGTCAGCTGAGTTGATCGAGTCATAGTTAATGAGTGGATATCCAAGCGACGAGAAGGAACCAAGAGAACCGTCCCCCGTTGACCCAGTCAGACCCTGCTCATCACCCTGGACTGGGAAAGACCAAATGTCTTGCCCTAGAGCGTTCTCGACCACGGCGGACTCAAGGGAGGTCTCCGGTATCTCTTCGCCAGTAGTAGACTCTGGTGGTCTAATGGCTGGATCTTCCTCCTCTTCAGCGTCTGGGGCGAAGGCATGCTTAGAACGACGATGTAGTTTCTCCTGCAGACGTAGTGTCCCTGGCGATGCACTGCTATAAGCCTTGTTAGCACGGAGGATTGTGACAACTGGTGAGGTAACATACGGTGAGCCGGGGGATATATGTCTTGTTCCCAGTCGTGGTATGAGGTTCTCAATATCCGTGATCTATAGCTTTGTCAGCTTCTTTACACGAAAGGGCGAGGTGAATACTTACACATGAACCAATCCATCCAACTTCAGCGCGACTCCCCGAAACAATTAGCAGGATATCCATAAACTTCTGCTTGATCACTGGTAACGATGACTCCCCGTGCAATGGCAGCAGAGCAGCCAAGTGATCAAGCATCTTGACGAATTGGTACGTGACTACAGCGAACGTGGGTGTACCGACACGACTACTAGTCTCCATCTGTCAAACTTTGGACCACATGTCTATGTATCTCAGTGCAGTCTGTAAACACTGTTGCTGGCAGTAGTCGATATACTCTCGTGGCGTTTGGCTGACTGCTTCTGGTAATGCGGCCTCTCGGATACCGGGGATAAGGAAACGGTGAAGATCGCAGCGAGAACTGAAAAGAAGTGTATGGAGAGTCGTATATGTGCGAGCTTCCTCTGAATGACACATTATCATCAGTCTGTTTTCGTTGAGGTGCAGTTCATCTGGCAGTGACTCTTCAAAAGACGCCAGCTCCAGATCTAGTAACCGTAGCTGGCCCCTGCTGAGATATGGACTGGTTCCACTGAGGATAGCCTGTCTAGTGTATCTTGGCCAGTCAGCAAAATCCTTCATGCAGGATAGATATCTTACCTCAAAACCCTATCTCGAATGTCGTACAGCCGCATCAAGTACGCCAAGGCATTCAGATCTGTGTCGTTCTCATTCTTACTCCGCAGAAACGGCGCTTTTGATCTTGAGCCAAGTTGGAAGTTATGATGACTGCTCGGTAAACGGATATGCATTCTTTGCGTGGGACAAACGGTCAGATCCTCAATTCCGCCAGAAAAGACTTTATCAACGACGTAAATAGACCACATCAATCGCCGAAGACATTCTTGTCTAACCGGATCAATAGCTGGACGTTCATAGTTCAACCTCCTAGTGAATGCGACTCTTGAGGCGATTGAGAGTAAAACCCAGACATCTCCGGTGAAACGCATGGAGAAGAGGAATTTGATCACCAGCATGAGAGCTTGGAGTTTCGGGACTGACATATCGCCCATGTGATTGACCAACTCATGCTGAACTTGCTTCATCCAGCTATGCGCTGGTAAGCTATCCGAGTGATAGGTTGGTGCAAGTCGCAGTGCTGAAGCGCAGACGGCTTTGAGTAAGGTCTTTTCGAGCTTGCCTTGACTCCATTCTGCGATTGTTGTAGCTCTATGGAGAAAGACACAGTCGGCGATGTCGGATTTGTCAAAGTATATGTCCAGATATTGGCGAATGGTATCTCGACTCTCAAGCTCAAAGACACTGTTCTCATATTAGTCAGAGGTATAAGCCAGCAGATGATGGAATATACCGCTGTGTATCGCCGGTCACACTGGCAGAGATATCCATTGGCGATGCCTGACTGGATACTGATCCATAGTGTGACTGTGAAGTACTCGCCGGCGAAGTCTGTACCTCCATACCAAAATCGACACTAGAGCTCCCCAGCTCATCACCGAATACACATTCATGTCCTTGTGACTGACATCGGTTACAAGGGCATGTCCCCGAACACTTGGACTTGGCACTTCGACAAGCTACACAAGCCCTTAGTATTCTCCGCCTCTCGATACCCGCCTGCGTCAAATCCTCCCCATGACCACCCGACACCTGAATTGTATCCCCCGCAACATAGCTACACGTCAATTCCAACCACTCACAGCGTATACACCCTGTGATTCGTCGATCGCATTTAACCTGATGACCTAGGTTAGTGGAGAACCCCGCAAAGTGTAATACAGCACGAACCTTTCTGGCGCGACATTGTTTACACGCGAGTTGCGGGGAAGACCTTTCCATTGCACGAGATCCGAACGAGTTCCTTGGCCTGAAGTGAGGAGTGGGGTTTGCTAGGTCTTTACATAGCAGAGTTTCGAGCACGTCAGCCCGAGGTTAGATGGCGAGGGGGCGAGATCCGGAGAACGAGATCCGAGGCCAAGTTAGGCGAGGGTGTCAGCTCATGACTAGATAACTACGACTACAAACTCAGCATTGAAGGGCTAGATTTCTTGATCATGGCAATTCACAATGTCGCAATCTCATAGCCTTCCTCAGAAACCATTGCCTTTGGAGGTTGATTCCAAGAATGGAGGAGATAGGCCGAATTACATCATTTTCATGCCTGATCAGCTGAGATATGACTCTCTCGGCTGTACAACTGGTCCCGATTCTGAGATCAAGACGCCAAATATCGATGCATTCGCTGCAAGAGGGAGTCTTTTCATCAATTGCTTTACACAAGCTTCTGTGTGTTCGCAGTCGAGATGTAGTATGTTCACTGGAACATACCCTCACGTCAGCGGCCACCGAAGTCTTGAGAACCTCATCAAACCATGGGAACCGAACATCTTTCGGAGTTTGAAGGAGTCGGGCTATCACGTTGCGTGCCTAGCACCACGAGGCGACACTTTTGCACCGACAGTCACGGAGCTGAGTCTCAGTGAATACGGGTTCCTTGAAACACCAGAGTTTACGCCAAAATTTGCTGGTGGTGGACGAGAAGTTGATGAGAGCATCTGGGGACGATTGTTCTATCGTGGATTGAGAGATGCGGACAAGGCTTTGGACTATGACGAAGCTGTTGTGAGATCTGCTTTGACGTGGCTGGACTGTCCTCCTACGGATAAGCCATGGGTTCTGTTTATGCCTCTTATCTTTCCGCACTGTCCATTCCAAGTTGAGGAGCCGTACTTTTCCATGTATGATCGCTCTAAAGTCTCCAGTGTTGAGGCTACGATTGACAAGAAAACGGGCTATGAACCGCGGTATATGAAGTCGATTCGAGAGAAGTATGGTACTCATCGCGCAACGGACGAAATTTGGAGGGAGATCAAGGCGACCTACTATGGTATGATCACAAGACTTGATGATCAGTTCGGAAGAGTTCTCACAAAGGTCGAAGAGCTTGGGATCTGGAAGGACACTGTTACCATGTTTTTCACCGACCACGGAGAATATCTTGGTGATCACGGGCTCATCGAGAAGTGGCCTTCAGGTCTCTCTGAGACTCTGGTACACGAGCCTCTCATCATTGGCGGTGCAGGACTCCCAGAGGGAAAGAAGATTGACGCCATGACTGAAATGGTGGACTTGGTACCGACGATGCTGGAGACGTCTGGGATCGGAGAGTCATTCGCTCATAACGGACTATCATGGATCCCTCTTCTCTGCGGCAATGCCACGACGCACAAGCAGTACTCTTTCTCCGACGGTGGTTTCCTCACCTCTGAAGAGCCCATTCTCGAACAAGCGCCCTACCCTTACGATCTTAAAGCCGGACTTCAGCACGAGGATACAACGTTGGTTGGAAAAGCTATTTCACTACGAGACAAAGACTGGACTTATGTATACCGTCTATACGAACCAGCGGAGCTGTATCATCGACACAGCGACCCTCATGAGCTTCACAATCTAGCTGAAGATCCTGATCATAAACATCTGGCGGATAAATATGAGAAGGCTACATTGAAGTGGTTGTTGGAGGGTGCTGATGTTATGCCGTGGACGAAGGATCCGAGATTTCCGGAGGTGCAGTTGAAGAGTCCGAGGGAGCAGATGGAGGAGAGGTTGAAGCAGGTAAAGAGTGACTAGCTACCATACCAGGAGATTGAAGATGCAGGAGCATTTCGATGCTGAATCTTCACAAGTAGACCAGGATAGATAAGCAGTGCACACAGCAAGACTAGTTATGACTAGAGGGAATAGAGAGTTAATACATCAATTATAGAAATACTAGAAGCTGAAGTACAAATGGAAATTGAATGACTGAATCTTACACGTGTGTACAAAGAAATGCCCTGCGCCTAATCCGGTAACCCTTAAATAGCACTTACAAAACCTTACGAACAGGCAAGCTCCAGTTCTCAGGATGCTTCCACTTGGTCTCCATCTCCTCCCCATCCAACTTAAAAGCATCCCCAAAAGACGCTGACTCAATTCGGTGGTGTCCACCGACCGAACTCTGCGCATTTCGGAGAATGGACAGGTAAAACGACTCATCCTTATCATCCTCACCAGCCTTGCTCTGGTGACTGTGATGAGCCCACTTCAGCCTCTTGGCCTGGTCCGTAACCAACTCCGCAAGATCATCACGACCTGAAATGGCATCGCTGTCCATATTACCGATTTGTTCAAGGAGATGAACGTGGATGTCTCGTGCAGCTCTATGATTACCGCATGTGTTGTGGAAGCTTGCGCGGAGTGTCTCACAATCGACTGTCAGATGGTGAAGAGAACCGTAGACATCGCGGAGGTTGTAGCAGATGCTCTCGATGAGAGAAATGGCAGCTGATTGATGGCCTGCAGCGAACTTGACCTCGCAGAGTCGACGACCAGTAGCAACTGTCGCAGCGCCGGACCAGTTGCGGCTCATGCGTGTATCCCAGAGATACTGAAGGATGCGTTCAAGCATGGAGAAGTTCTTCCTCTCGCCAAGAAGACGGATGATGACGTTCAATTGGTCAAAAGTAATGGTGTCAAAGTCGATGTCAAGACGACCGACCTTGAGGACCTCGACGAGAATCTCTGATGAGATTTGCTGGAGCTCAATGATGATATGGTCATGTTCGTGAGTGTGGCGACGTGAGAACGACTCTGAAATCTTGAAGGCAAGCTTGACAACATGAGAGTGCTTTGTCTTGGTGAGTTGTCGGAAGTAGACCTGCAGACCGACTTCAACCAAGCGCTCAAGGATGTCAATATGCACAACCTTCTTGTTGACGTTGGAAAGAGTCAATTCGAAAAGCTGCCAGAGTAACTCAGACGACACAGATGTTGAGCAGAAGCCCTTGAACATCTCCCACATGTCTGTACGGAGCTTTCGCACCTCAGCATGTCGACCCTTGAGTTCGAGAAAGGCAGTGAGACGCGCACCAGCAGCGAGACGCATGTGGATTGGGCGACTCGAGGTTCTAACGGAGATGGACCATGCTTCGTAGAGACATGTCTCTGTGTAGACATCGCGGATGATGATGTCGAGCATGTTCTCGCGTTCATAACCGCAGAGAAGTTGCTCAAAGGCATGTATGAAGATGAAGCAGCGTCGATCGAGGTGAGCAAGACGATCCTCGTGACCAAAGCCACAGAAAAAAGCCTTCGACGCTGCTCTTCTCTCCCATGAGAACCTCTTCCTTGAGAGTCTGGATGAACTTGATACCAAACTCGACAGAAGATAACTCACGGTACATCTTGGCCAAGCTGCGAGCAATGTCGAAGAGGACGATCTCATTACGCTCTTCAATGAGAAGGCCGACGATGTACTCCTCAATGACCTTGATGGCAACGGTGATACTCTCGCGACGTTTCTGCGGAGAACTGCCTTCGAGGACGGCACTGATGCGAGGACCATGGTAGGAGATATATCCAGTGATGCAGGGTTTATCTGTTATCACTCGTAGATGCGCCCCTGGCCTTGTTCATCATTCTCATGGTGGGTGGCCTTGATGAACTAGTGGTTTGAGGAGAGCTGGACAGTGAGACAATCCGAAGCCCCGAATGTGACGCCCTAGACTTCATTTCCACCAGTTCAGCCATATCACCCCGATATCTCACCTCAAATGGCATATCACACGCACGCTTGAGGCTTCATCACATAATCTAGCTATCCCTGAAATTGGTTCGGGTCGAGACCCTTATTTTCAGCTGTCGCTCGGCTAAGCCACAGTGCTGGAGAACATGTACTAGTGGATCTAGATTTGGGCCATGTTTCAATATGTGATTCAACGCCAGGCTGAGGATCAGCTCGCCACGAGGGAGTTGAGGTATGTGGCTAAAATTGGGAGACGAGCCGTGCCGCGACTGAATATGGGGAACTTGGGCGGCGCCCGAACGCTACTTTTTGGGGGGCTCATCCACCAGTATCATTTGAGAAGAGCAGGTGGCGCATCATTGGTTAAGACGGCCAGTTAGACTTCAATAGTGCGATAAAAGTAAGACTGATAAGGAGGCTTGACAACGCCGTAAAATAGGCTCATACGCGCCGAAACCATGCCCTTTCTAGGTCTTCAGCCGCAAGCCACAATATCGGCCAGGCTTCGTACTACGGTCTGCCGGGTTATGGAGATTCGATACGCTGTCTCTGGCCTTCACCAGTATACCTGTTTATTGTGAGCGACCCGATGACAACTCGTTGTATACTTAAGAATAGACTTTTACCTAGGGAATGAATAGAACACGGGAGACAGACTCACTGGAAGGTGTCCTCATATCCATTTGCGTATGACATGGACTTGTCTTCTCCGTCCGAATGCGTAAAGCATGCTTCCAGGAGGCACGCCAGATCGGTCACCACCAAGGGCATCGATGCGCTTCTATATCTGAGCCAGAAACCCATGGGCATTAAATAAGATATCCATTGTTCAATGCGCCGAAATCATGCGATCAGCCTTACAATATCATCGCCAAATTGGCCGACATCAACATCGACTATCACTATCTGCTTTGCCAACGTTAAAATCGGATTTAAGGACGAACATGGTAGTGAAAGTGATTCAAATGCTGAGTGGATGGCTATGATATTGAACCTGGTCCAGCGAGGCGACAACAGCAAATAACCTGAAGAGCTTGAGGCTTCATCTGCGACGCAACGAACAAACGAGAATAGTGATGTGCCTTGGCCAAACGACAATCGGGATAGGCACATTGAGTACTTCGTATCACGCGATGGCATTGATCGAGAGGTCATTTCAGCTAATACCTTTTTTCTCCGGGAATGATGCCCTTGTGCGACCTGAACACTTTGAGGTGTTTAAGAACAAACATTTACCTGTTAGTCCTAAATACGAAGCTAGCAAAGTTCTATGAAGACTCCAGAGCCCTCAAAATGGCCACGAAGCCAAGGGATACTATATAACTGCATGTAGGAACTTGACTACAGTGAGTGAGGTTCTCTTCCACTTCTGTAAATGGAAAGGAAAGTTGACTGGACTCGTAGGCCATGATAGAAAATCTGAAATCAGTCTCTAAACGATGAGAGCAAGAGGGGCAGTCGCAAAATAAGACCAGGACAGTTCCGGTATTAACATTCTTTTACTGACGGAGAATCACGCAATCCATGATTCCTGTACTCCGTAAGTCCATCCATGAAGTATGTCCCTGACAGCAAGGGTAAAAAGGCTCTTCTCGGCTCTTTCGAGAGGAAACCAACGAACTCATAAATGGTAGAGATACGGTTTCAAGTACAGTCACTGGATCCAGAAGCAAATGACAATGTTCGACGCAATGTACATACAGCTTTTGTTGTGATAATATTTACAGTGGATAAATATAGTTCATAGAAGTTTAGGCGTGTTTTGGGTCAATCCTCTAGACTGGCATCCCAATGTCTCCTCGAAGATCCAATTGTGCTAGATTGTTGGATATTTGGAACAGATTACTGCATTAGAACGTCAGTTTCTGTCATTACTGGGAGTTTAGACGTGGCTTACGATAAAGCCGAACCACTTGAGATCGTTGTCATCGAAATGAGGGTTACCGTGTCCAATACCCGCGCCCAAGAAAGCCTAAGAATGTCAGCCATAACTCTATGCCTCATGATGCTCCGTAACTTGCCTGGAACTTCTCACCAAAGACCTGGCGAGTGTAAGGGCTGGCGGGAGTGTTGGGGGTAGTTGACTGAGGGTTGGAAGAATATCCGAAAATACCAGTCCACTGCTTGATCTCCTCATAGTAGTTCTGGACGTTGAGAGTAGCGTCGGCAGTTCCGTGGTAGATCTGGAACTTGGGGCGAGCGCCGTTGTAGCCGGGGTACATGTTCTTGACGACGTTGGCCCACTGGGTCTGAGTGTAGATGGACTTTCCTGAAGAGCAGGTTGAGTTCCATGCAGCAGCTTGGTTCGCCTGGCTGACGAAGCAACCGGCGGGAACACCAGCATAGGCGCTTCCTGCGGCGAAGACATCGGGGTAGGTAGCAAGCATGACGTTCTGTTCTGTTAGTCGGGTCCCATTGAGTGCCTGGGGTTACTTACGGTCATCATGGCGCCGGAAGATTCACCAGTGACGAAGACCTTCTTGGCATCACCGTTGTACTGCTGGAGGACATACTTGGCCATGTTGGCGATAGAGTTACTGTCACCACCACCCTCGTGGGTCAAGGCCATCTTGGAAGAGACATCCCAGCAGCCACCGGAATAAGGAGTCTGGGGGTACACAACGATGAATCCGTACTTCTCAGCATTGGAGGCCCACTTGGTACCCTGGTAGTAAGCCTGACCCGTACCACCGCAGTAGTGAATAGCAACAACGACAGCAGGGTTGGACTTCAAGTTCTTGGGAACGTACAAGAACATCTTGGTACCGGTTGGGTTGCTGCCATAGCTGTTGACCTGCGTGAGCTGGCCTCGAGGAACGGGCTCCGCACCGAGGACGCTGCTGATGAGGGCTAGCACCCAGAAGCTGATGATGGAAGTCAACTGCATGATGAAGTGTGTTGAAAGAATGATGTGCCAAGAAGTATGAGGAAACAAAACATGATGGGATGGTGTATCAGCCAAGATATATACCCGTCCCCCCAAGGCCATGTGGAGGCCCATGGATCGATCTCACCTCCTGACCATGCTCCAATGGATCGAACGGACGTGTATCCTCCGCCAGCCGTTGTTTCCACTAGCGAGCGAATCTCGTTCCTGAACGAGCTCCACACCGCTTGGTCCTCAGCCTGGAACTGTACGGATTCGGTACATGGCGGATATGCCGAGGGGCCTTTTTGGCTAAAGTCGTCCCCGCAGTGGGAATTCATGCAGACGCAGAAAACTGATCATTTTCCTGATTCTGACGAGGATAAAGAGCGAGTTTAGCCTGGGATAATAACCGATCGTGGTGTGTTTCAGTGGGACTTGAAACCTCGAGCCTTTCCGGATTGAGACGCGCAGAAAATTGGAGTGTTGCATTGATGGGTGAAGGACTATTCCACCAATTGGAGGAAAGTGAGAGCTGATGTTTTGGAAACATCAGTTAGATTACACGGATTCTGTTTCCTGTCAATGCGACTATATTGCTTCGTCAGGTCATCGATAGTTTGTGTCATGATTTGAACGTGCCATGCCAGGGAGTGAGTCTGGGCCCTGGGACGGCCCTATCCTAAAGGATAAAAAGACTTGACCAAGTTTAGTACAGATTTAGTGAACTTTAGACTAGGTATTTCTGTTACCTTGTTTCGAGACCAGAAGTTTCAAGTCTTTCGTCGTGTCAAATAAATGTATTTGCTCCCCTGACATGTCTGTGGCTTTGATCCGGATACACGGCATGTTTCTTTAATGGCCAGACAACTATTAATTAATCCGCAACGTCACTTGTAATCTGGAATCCATGAATGAGACGGTAGAACATGACAGCAGCACCGTGCACAGACGTAAGGTCTCAACTACTGCTCAATTGAACTAGGGACAAACATTGCTGGAAGAAGAAAACAATCACCAATCAAGTTACATCTCGTGTGGCTTCACAAAGCTGAATCAAGAGAGCCACTCGAAGCTGGGGAATCGATTGCGCCAAGATTCGGAGCCTGGTTATACTAACGAGAGCGTAAGAGCGACAAGAACGAAAACGAGGAGATCCCCGATACAACAGCGAGACATCTCTGCGAGACATCCTCAGCCCCTCCGTTACTATCACTCCAAGTACCCGGCATTACCACCACCATCTCTCTATTCCCCCACATCAAAGCCCATAGACTTGAGACTTGTCGGCAACCCATACGACTCAGTTTTTGGAAGCCGTCTTAATACTGACCAAAGAAACCAGGCATGCCATTGTGAACAACCACAAGACGAGGGGCCGGAGAGCCACGCCTGCTCCGCATGATGTCTTGTAGGTCGTCGGGGAAATCACCAGGCAGAGAGTCACACTCTTTTCCCTGGATGGATTGCACCACGGTGTTCTCGGCGACGGACAAGCGAGCCAGAGTATCTCGTAGGGTGGCAACACAGTTACCGTCGCGAGGTACGCCGTTGACATCTTTGAAGCCGAGATCCTCATCGTACTTGTACTCAGCGAAGACCCTTACGACATGGTTGAAGGGAAGCCATCGCGGAAGTGTCGGCGAATGCGAAATGGACTTGAAGAGCTGAAGAAGAAAAATGACAGCTGTGAAAGTGCGACAAGTATTGGATCGAGAAGCAGAAGCGGAGATCACGAAGAGATGCTTGAGGGAGAAAAACAAAAGAGTGAAAAAATTTTCTTGATTGTTGACCTTGAGTGTGTGCTAACAAACGAGTTGACCGTGTATCACTGCCTCCGTTCTGGCTGGTGGGCTGGCACTGGCAAACAGCTGCAAACCACGCGGTAACGTATCTGAGAAAACCACAGGCCATTAACAATTAACTTGAACCAGATGATTTAACTTTTGGTGATGGGCTCTTTGGAACTTTGGGCTAGCACATCGCGCTGTTACTGGTGGCATCAATGGTAGTTGCTAATGCTTTACACACGTGGCGTATTAATTCCACGAGATTTACTTTTATCGCACCAGTAAATGTCAAATTCTTGCTGTAATCTTACTAAAGGCACAAATATTAGGTGGAAGCGTGTGACTTGGCCCGAACTGAGAGGAGCTGTCCTAATGGCACCCAGCGTATGAAGAATGGATGCAGTACAGGTTTGTGTAGTAGAGCTCTCTGTTCGGATCGATTGACGCGGGCGGTTAGATATCGCGCTGTGATTGGGCATGATAGAACCTGATCTGCCAGCTGTCGGCAGTGCCAAGAGCACGCCTGACGTTACGTAGAAGCCAGCATCTCTTGGAAGGAAATCTCTTCTCGACCTTGGTTACGTTTTTCCCTTCTTCCTCATCGCAGTTTCTTCGCTAAACCTCGCTCCATATCTTTGACCTTTTCCACTTTCGCGATACCCTCTTTTCTCCTGCGATTCTGCGAACATTACGCCCTGATCGCCCTGATCGGATACGACGATCGACAAAACACTAGGCAGCCCCCCAAAGGCAAAAGGCCAACGTAATACCACAACCAACCAACCGACAAGCCACAGCCAAAGCCAACAAGCCCAAAATCGAAGCAGGACCCAGCGTTCAAAAGCTCGACATCACGGGTGCATGCTGTATGTCTATCGCCGCCGCCGTCATCAGTGCCCTTGAGCAGCATGAGTTTGACGAAGAGACGGGCTTCCATGGCCTCCTCCCGATCTTCGTTTGTTCTGTCAGCCCTCATCTCAGGTATTGAACGTTTTTACAAGTATAATACTCTCCTTACCGTCGCCGAACCACCGTCGAAAATGTCCATCGCAGGCGCCGTCACAACTGCCCTTACGCAGTTTGAGTTTGAAGAAGAGAAAGGCTTCCATCGCCTGGGGGGGACTGAGCTCCCATGTCTGCATTGCGTCCTCTCTGCCCATCGAGACGGGCGACTTGTGTGTGTCGTGGATGATGAACCATCTCGGTGCACCCTCTGCAAGAGGGATGTTACGACCTAACAGGATATGGCGCTTACGTCACGTATACCCCTAATTTTTTAACTAATTATATACTAACTTACGCTATACTATAAGAAGATAATTATAAGTTAACTTACTAACTTATAATAAACTTATAAACTTACTATAAGTCTAACTTACTTAACTATAAGCTACTATAGTATATATATATTTA